>JAXLNO010001645.1:139993-193681 GCA_038087875.1 Malacoraja senta | reverse complement strand
TAAGATCTGTAACATGTTACAAATAAAACTCCTGGTTACTTGTCGTTAATGACCATATATACCTGATACAAAGTCTGCAATAATGTGCTCCTGACCTGCTGAGTTACTCCAGCATTCTGTGGTCTATTTTTGTTAAGCAGCACCTACAGTTCCACGTGTCGACATACCTGATACAACTTGTGTGGGGTTGACGGTTGTGACTGTGACATTCCCCTGCTGCAATGCTGAAGCTGGAACCACGATTCCCTGGGGGCTGATTGTGCCAGGTAGGGTGGTGATCATTGTGTTCTGGACAGGAAGCTGCTGAAGAACATTTTTGCAAAAAGATGCATCAAAGAGAGCTAATCGTGTATTGTATTTATCACATTGATCAATGTCTTTTTCATTATATTCAACATTCTGGTTCAGCACAGAACTTTGCCCCGATATAACCATTATCGCGATATAATCTTAATGTAACTTGGCACTGTGGTAGATACATTTCTAGCTTTCAATTCTGATCATTATTCAGTTTAATTTAACATGGTTATGGAAAAGAGTAAAGATAAAATAAGATTGTAGGTTCGACATTGGGCAGTTCAGTTTTACTAGACTAAGTGATTTAGTGTAAGTTGCATGAAAACAGTTCCCTGAAAGTAATTGGTCTCAGGGAAACGAGAGACACTCAGGAAGATGGTAGAAGCAACGTTCAAGGGGCATATAGGTGCATAAACAGGGAGGGAAGAGGGATATAGACCATACGCAGGCAAACATTGGCATCATGTTTGGCACAGTCATGGTGAGCCGAAGGGCCTGTTCCTGTGCTGTTCATTGCTCTAATTGGGATGAGTGTAGATGGGCATTTGATGGTCAGCATGTTCAGGGTGTGATGAACTGCCTGTTTCTGTGTAGAAACAAAGAACTGCAGATGGTGGTTAATACACAAAAGGACAAAGTGCTGGAGCAACTCAGCAGGTCAGGCAGCATCTCTGGAGAACATGGATAGGTAACATTTTGAGACAACGTCTGAAGAAGGGTCCTGACCCAAAACATCACCTATCCATGTTCTCCAGGGATGCTGCCTGACCCGCTGAGTTACTCCAGCACTCTGTGAAACGTCACCTATCCATGTTCCCCAGAGATGTTGCCTGACCCACTGAGATACTCCACCACTCTGTCTGCAGCAGAGAAGGGTCAAGGCTGAGAGTCAGGGGAGCGATATACTCCAAATGTTGCTAACTAAAGTCCTATAAAGCTTTATTCTAACAACTCGCCACAATCCCCCTGATTATTTGTCTCTCTAATTCACATTGCCTTTTTGGGTGCTTATAGTACAATTCCAACAAGGTCCCCATCCTATTTCTCAGTTCCACCCATAAAACTGAGGTCCCTTACAGTCAGAGACAGGTGAAGTTATAATGGAAAACAAGGAAATGGCAGACCAGTTAATAGCAACGCTTTTGGAAAGCAGTGACGGGATCAGTCAAAGTCAGCATGGATTTATGAAGGGGAAATCATGCTTGACTAATCTTCTGGAATTTTTTGCGGATGTAACAAGTAGAATGGATAAGGGAGAGCCAGTGGATGTGGTGTATCTGGACTTTCAAAAAGCCTTTGACAAGGTCCCACACAAGAGATTAGTGTGCAAAATTAGAGCTCATGGTATTGGAGATAGGGTATTGACATGGATAGAGAACTGGTTGGCAGACAGGAAGCAAAGAGTAGGAATTAATGGGTCCTTTTCAGAATGGCAGTCAGTGACTAGTGGGGTCCCGCAAGGCTCAGTGCTGGGACCCCATATTAACCATTTAGACATCTCCAAGTTTGTGGATGACACAAAGCTGGGTGGCAATGTGAACTGCGAGGAGGATGCTATGAGGATGCAGGGTGACTTGGATAGGTTGGGTGAGTGGGCAGATGCATGGCAGATGCAGTATAATGTGAATAAATGTGAAGTTATCCACTTTGGTGGCAAGAACTGGAAGGCAAATTGTTATCTGAATGGTGTCAGATTAGGAAAAGGGGAGGTGCAAAAAGACCTGGGTGTCCTTGTACATCAGTCACTGAAAGTGAGCATGCAGATACAGCAGGCAGTGAAGAAAGCAAATAGAATGTTAGCCTTCATAGCGAGAGGATTTGAGTATAGGAGCAAGGGGGTCCTATTGCAGTTGTACAGCGCCCTGGGGAGACCACACCTGGAATATTGTGTGCAGTTTTGGTTTCCTAATTTGAGGAAGGACATTCTTGCTATTGAGGGAGTGCAGCATAGTTAACCAGGTTAATTCCCTAGATGGCGGGACTGACATATGATTAAAGAATGGGTCGACTGGGCTTGTATTCACTGGAATTTAGGATGAGAGGGGATCTTATAGAAACATATAAAAAATTTATGGATTTGGACACACTAGAGGCTGGAAACATGTTCCCGATGTTGGGGTAGTCCAGAACCAGGGGTTACAGTTTAAGTATAAGGGGTGGGCTATTTAGAACAGAGACGAGGAAAAACGTTTTCACCCAGAGAGTTGTGAATCTGTGGAATTCTCTGCCACAGAAGGCAGTGGGGGCCAATTCACTGGATATTTCAAGAGGGAGTTAGATATACAGTGCCCTCCATAATGTTTGGGACAAAGACCCATCATTTATTTATTTGCCTCTGTACTCCACAATTCGAGATTTGTAATAGAAAAAATCATATGTAGTTAAAGTGCACATTGTCAGATTTTATTAAAGGCCATTTTTATATGTTTTGGTTTCACCACGTAGAAATTACAGCTGTGTTTATACATAGTCCCCCCATTTCAGGGAACCATAATGTTTGGGACACAGCAATGTAATGTAAATGTAAGTAGTCATGTTTAGTATTTTGTTGCATATCCTTTGCATGCAATGACTGCTTGAAGTCTGCGATTCATGGACATCACCAGTCGCTGGGCGTCTTCTCTCGTGATGCTCTGCCAGGCCTGTCTTGCAGCCATCTTTTGCTTATGCATGTTTTGGGAGCTAGTCCCCTTCAGTTCTCTCTTCAGCATATAAAATGCATGCTCAATTGGGTTCAGATCGGATGATTTACTTGGCCACTCAAGAATTGACCATTTTGTAGCTTTGGAAAACTCCTTTGTTGCTTTAGTTGTATGTTTGGGATCATTGTCTTGCTGTAGAATGAACTGCCGACCAATGAGTTTTGAGGCATTTGTTTGAACTTGAGCAGATAGGATGTGACTATACACTTCAGAATTCATTATGCTACTACCAATAGCAGTTGTATCATCAATGAAGATAAGTGAACCTGTACCTTCAGCAGCCATACATGCCCAAGCCATAACACCCCCACTACCGTGTTTCACAGATGAGGTGGTATGCTTTGGATCTTGGGCAGTTCCTTCTCTCCTGTCTCCGCCATACTCTTTGCTCTTGCCATCACTCTGATATAAGTTAATCTTCGTCTCATCTGTCCACAAGACCTTTTTCCAGAACTGGAAAGCTTTTTTAAGTACTTCTTGGCAAACTGTAACCTGACCATCCTATTTTTGTGGCTAATCAGTGGTTTGCATCCTGCAGTGTAGCCTCTGTATTTCTGTTCATGAAGTCTCTGCGGACAGTGGTCATTGACAAATCCACACCTGACTCCTGAAGAATATTTCTGATCTGTCGGACAGGTGTTTGGGGATTTTTCTTTATTTTAAAGATAATTCTTCTGTCATCAGCTGTAGAGGTCTTCCTTGGCCTGCCAGTCCCTTTGCGATTAGTCACCAGTGCTCTCTTTCTTCTTAATGATGTTCCAAACAGTTGATTTTGGTAAGCCTAAGGTTTGGCTGATGTGTCGAACAGTTTTATTCTTGTTTCTCAATCTCATAATGGCTTCTTTGACTTTCATTGACACTACTTTGGTCCTCATGTTGATAAACAGCAATAAAAGTTTCCAAAGGTGATGGAAAGACTGGAGGAAAGACTAGGTGCTGAGAGCTCTCTTACAAATCTCAAATTGTGGAGTACAGAAGCAAATAAATAAATGATGGGTCTTTGTCCCAAACATTATGGAGGGCACTCTAGCTCTTAGGGCTAACGGAATCAGAGGATATAGGTTAAAAGCAGTGTAATGAGTGGAGTCAAACACATATCAAGATACAACACATGTTTATTAAATCTACTTACAGCATCGATCTGCAGGACATTACAGTTCCTAGCAGCTACTCATACTGAATGGTGCAGGCAAGCTCTTGTTAATATAAAATGAGCGATATACTCCAAATGTTGCTAACTAAAGTCCTATAAAGCTTTATTCTAACAACTCTCCACAATCCCCCTGATTATTTGTCTCTCTAATTCACATTGCCTATTTGGGTGCTTATAATACAATTCCAACAAGGTCCCCATCCAATTTCTCAGTTCCACCCATAAAACTGAGGTCCCTTACAGTCAGAGACAGGTGAATTTATAATGGGAAACAAGGAAATGGCAGACCAGTTAATAGCAACGCGTTTGGAAAGCAGTGACGGGATCGGTCAAAGTCAGCATGGATTTATGAAGGGGAAATCATGCTTGACTAATCTTCTGGAATTTTTTGCGGATGTAACAAGTAGAATGGATAAGGGAGAGCCAGTGGATGTGGTGTATCTGGACTTTCAAAAAGCCTTTGACAAGGTTTTTACAAAACTTGAGCAGCCATATTAGGCGGAGCCACTACTAACAAGCACTACAATTGGCTCGTAGGAAATAACCAATCTACATCTTTCCTTGTAGAAACGAAAGAAAGCATCGGTGGCTAAGCAATATAGGTGGCAGAACATTAATAATGCATTTAGGGAAGTTTGTATAGTTACACAAAATCACCGTATCTAATGGGTGGCCTGCTAACCCGTCCGGCGCGTGTGCAGTACGAATCCGCATCACCTCCTTGCACCGGAGAAGATACCGGGGAAGGAATGGGGGAAATGACTGGGGAGGTGAAGAGATAAGCGAGCTAGTCGCCAAACGCCGCGCGAAAGCCGCAGTGGAAACGTTAGCTGATAGTGGGGCAGCAGGACCGGCAGTGGGAAGGTATATGAAACGCGAGACATCTTGATACGGAGTCGCAGGACGCGGTTCCTTCACTGGAAGGAGATGATGACTGTTGCATCTGTAAATGGCTTCAACCAGATAAGAGCGCGGTTCTTTGGCAGGGCCGTAGACATGACCCAGACGGCCCTTGTTGGTCTGGAAATGAACCACTTGTCCACGTGCGAGAGGTTTAAGTGGCTTACTGGATTTGTCAAATAAACGTTTCTGTATCACGTTTGTATTGTAGTTGTTTCTGAACTGCAGGCAGGGAACGAACTTGTGGCTGCAAAAGCTGCTGGAACCCAGGCATGGGAGCACGGGTTTGGCAAGACATCAGTCGTTGGGCTGGGGAACCCAGCATAGGATCCCTTGCAAAGTTCCTTAAGTTGAGATGGTCTAGGTATACGTCCGATTTTGCAAGGTAAGACTGCTCCATTAGTTGTTTTGCGCTTTGGACAGCGCGTTCGGCGAGTCCGTTGGACTGCAGGAACTCAGGACTGCTGGTAATATGTTGGAAGTCCCATAGTTTTGCAATGTTTTTGAAAGACTGGCTGGTGAACTGTCTGCCGTTGTCAGACAGAAGACGTGCAGTGAAGGGCGTGCACGGAGACGTGACGCTGCAACTTCTCGATAACCGCTTCAGAAGTAATAGTTTGGAGTAAGTCTATGTCGAACCAACCGGAGTAAGAGTCAACAAGAACCAGATAGTGTTTCCCATGCCATTCGAATATGTCAGTGGCTAACGTGGACCACGGGAGAGGAGGGACTGGGTGCGGCAGTAAAGGCTGCTTCTGCTGATGTGGTGTCAGGCTTTTGTAGATGGCGCAAACGTTGTTTTTTTTGCGTATGCACTTGGTCATACCAGGCCAGTAAAACATGCTTTGTGCCCGTTGTAGGGTTGCCTCCACGCTGGGGTGGCCCCTGTGGACGGCGTCGAAGTACTTGTCCCGTAGGACAGCTGGGACAACTGCCTTGTGGCCCTTAACTATAATCCCGTTCTGTAATACCAATTCGTCGCGAACCAGGAAGTACGGGGTGTTGTGTTGTTTATCCGGCCAGCCACACCGGATGACTGCAGACAGCAATTGTACAGTCTCGTCAGCAGCCGTGTGTTCTGCTAGGCTTCTCAAACAATCAGTAGGAACATACGATACCTTCATTACTGAGAACTGGTCCTGTTCAGAGAGTTGTTGTTTGTTGGTTTTGCGTGGGGCTCTTGATAATGTGTCAGCTATGTGCATGTCCTTGTCTTTCTTATAGACCATGTTGAAATCAAATCACTGCAGCTGCATCATCATTCGTTGTAGGCGTGCTGGTGCAGCGTGGATGGGTTTGTTCAAAATAGAGACCAACGGCTGGTGGTCAGTTTCTATAATCACAGACTTACCAAAAATAAAGTCCTTGAATTTTGTGCAGGCGAAAACCACTGCGAGCAATTCTTTTTCGATCTGAGCATAACGTTCAGTGTCAGTTAGTGTACGAGAGATGTAAGAAACAGGCTTGCAGTCGCCATCGGTGGTGGTCTGCAGGCAAGCAGCACCAAGTCTGTACTGGGACGCATCGCAGGTGAGTGTTACTGGTAACTCCAAAGCAAAGTAGGCGAGAGTAGGTGCGCTAGCCAGTTGCAATTTGAGAGTGTCAAAAGCTCTTTGGTGCTGCAGATACCAGGACTTGTGTGTCAGTTCTCGCAGGGGGGCAGATATGTCGCTGAGGTTAGGAATAAATTTTCCCAGGTAGTTGACCATTCCAAGGAACCTTTGTAGACTCGCAACATCAGTAGGAACCGGCATTTCGTTGATAGCTGTAGTCTTTGATAGGTCCGGTCTGAGACCATCACTTGTGAAAACACGTCCGACGTAAGTAACTTCTGGGACTCGAAACTTGCACTTCAGGGGATTGAGTTTGAGCTGAATGTCTTTGGCACGGTCTAGTACTTTCTTCAGATTGGCGTCATGTTCAGCCAGGTCGCGTCCGTAGATGAGAATGTCATCAACAATGATGGCACATGGATACTCAGAAAAACAATTGTTCCATCGTACGCTGGAAAACTTAACTGGCGGAGTTGATGCCAAAGGGCATTCTCAGAATTTTGTATCGGCCAACAAGGGTGCCGAACGTAGTAAGATTGGACGTGTCTGGGTACAGTGGAATCTGCCAAAACGAGCTTTTGCCATCCAGAATGGATAACACTGAAGCATTGCCTATTTGAGCAGCAACTTCCTCTACTGTTCGCATAGGGTAGTGCGGGCATTTGATCGCAGTGTTAAGATCTCCGGGGTTTATGCAGATACGGATCTCCTTGTTTTTCTTTGTTGCGACCACCATGGTGGAAACCCAGTCTGATGGGTCTGTAACTTCGGCAATAACACCCATGGAGAACATCCGCTTGAGTTCATTGTGAACTCTGTCACGCATGGCATGCGGAACACTGTGTGGTGCTCGGACCACAGGAGCGACGTTGGGATCGACGACAATGTGGTATTTGAGGGGCAACTTGCCAAGCTCGTCGTTAAACAGTTCCTTGGATGGAGAGAGTACTTGCTGAGTGGGCCCATCAGCGAGAAAGAGTTGATGGACAGCGCGGCCAAAGTATACCAGGCATAGATCGTGGCATGCGTTGATACCGAGCAAAGTCTCTGAATCTCCCTTGACAATATAAAACTTTAAAGAATGGGGCACTTTAAATTAGTTTGTTCAAGTGGGTGTAGAACATCTCCTCCGTAAGCCCGAAGCGTGGCCGAGGCCTTTTCAATACGTTCAGCTTTACGAATTTTTTAAAACTCTGATAACGAGATGACATTGCATTTTGCCCCCGAATCAACCTTAGCGATCAAAGGTCTGTTATTCACAAACATGGCTACCTCATGGTCAAGTGCTAATTAGGGAGGAGAGAACGGATTGCTGAGCTGGTATCAGTACTTGCTGAGAGCTGAGCGGGGGATGGCAAGTCAGGCTCCAGGCATTCGTTATCAGCAAGTTCATGTTGTAACAGGTGCAGGCTTGGAGCTGCCTGAGATGCACGGTAAAGGCAGCATCTTGCAAACTGGTTTAATTTCTTGCAGAAATTACAGGTTTTATGGTAAGCAACACTAAACTGCCGACCCGTAGCATAAAAATAGTTGCAATTTTGACATCGAACAGCAGACCCTCTCTGCTGCCAGGCAGGGGAAGGCTGGGAACGGGTGTTACGAGAGGAGGTGTCTGTAAGATTGACACTATACTGCAAACGGTGACCGGAGGGCACAGACTCAGTGTGGGAAGATGTTATCTCAGTAATCCGACAGGCGTGCTCTGTTTGATTAAGGGTAAGGTCAGTATTACGAAGAAGTTCACCCCTTAACTTGCTATCAAGCATACCTCCAACAAGCTTGTCACGGATGAGTTCATCGCACAGATCACAAAACTGGCAGCATGCAGCCATGTGTTTCAAGTCGATAATAAAACATTCAATCGGTTCATCAATCTGTTGCATACGAGCATAAAACTTGGTACGTTCAATAATGTAGTTCGAGGGCAGGTCGCACAACTGTCTGAACTTTGCAAGCAAGACGGCAGCGTCATCAATCGTCTCTGCAGGCACCAGGACCTGTCCATTAGCATCCAAAACGGCAGGCTCGAATGTAAAATTGTCAGCACGATTCATTGCCTCAGGTCCCGCTAGGTTGAGCAATAGAGAAGCACGCACATCGGGGGAGTCGTTGCGATGAACGATGCGAACATAGTGAGTGTAGTCACGCTCGAAAAGACGCCAGCGTTCAGCAATGTCAGCGTCAAAGATCAGAGGACTAGGACAGCGAGATGAATATGCCATGATAGAGATAACTGGCACATAAACTTTAAAAAGAAAATTTAACCGATAAACGTGAACGGAGTAGGCAAGACTCACTCTCTGACACCATGTAATGAGTGGAGTCAAACACATATCAAGATACAACATATGTTTATTAAATCTACGCACAGCATCAATCTGCAAGACATTAAGGATGAGAGGGGATCTTATTGAAACATATAAGATTGTTAAGGGTTTGGATACGCTAGAGGCAGGAAACATGTTCCCGATGTTGGGGGAGTTTAAGAATAAGGGGTAAGCCATTTAGAACGGAGACGAGGAAACACTTTTTCTCACAGAGAGTTGTGAGTCTGTGGAATTCTCTGCCTCAGAGGGCGGTGGATACTTTCAAGAGAGAGCTAGATAGGGCTCTTAAAGATAGCGGAGTCAGTGGATATGGGGAGAAGGCAGGAATGGGGTACTGATTGGGGATGATCAGTCATAATTATATTGAATGTCGGTGCTGCCTCGAAGGGCCAAATGGCCTACTTCTGCACCTATTTTGTATGTCTCTACGTAAACGTTGCCCCTCTCGCCTTAAAGCTATGCTCACTAGTATTTGATTTTTCTATCCTTGGAAAATGTTCTGATTGTCTACCCTACCATGCCTCTCATTTTATATATGTGTCTTTTTACAATACTGCACACAACAATGTGACAAAGGGGGTCAAATTTCAAATTCCTTCAAAAAAGTTGACAAGCACCAGTTGGGTTCATGACTAACATAGTATCAACAAAAAATATAAGAAAAGATAGCATATTGATAGCAAGTTTCCAAAAATGGCATCTGAATACACAAATGCATTTTGTGTAACGGTTGTCGAGTGGTGTCCACCAGTGTCCTGGTTGGCACAGTAAGTGCAAGTATTTCTTATTCCTTTCTATGTTTATGAATACATGGAACAATAAAATTGCAAACACCATTTCCACTTCATTCACCTGATCATGTAGGAGAATGCTGCATCCATCTGAGTGGACACCGCAACGCGCGTCACACATCATACACACAAACGTACGTTGCGGTGGACACTAAAAGATTTGGTGTCCCAGAAAGCGAACATTACATTATTAGCTAAAACCAAACATTTTCACCAATGTGATCTAAACGGCACATCATCTTATGGATTTGAGCTATATCGATGGCCGATGATTCATCAGAACGTTTGATTTGGGCTGAATTTTTAGTAAGTAAATGTCTCCGTAACAGTCGTTGTGGAGTTTCCGGAAGTTGACACGATGGAATGAAGTTAGTGACTTGGTCCGCACAAAAGGTAAACAAGAGACAGTGTGTTGCCAAATTGAAGATTGGCTCCGTCTTAGTTTTGATGACCAATTTATGTCCAAAATTATTATTTAATTGAATTAAAAAATTTGGGAGATATATCGTAAACGGTCGTTGCGTTTTTGATACCATGATGCTTTTGATATATTAAATTGGAAAATAAGAAAAAAATATTATCTTTATGTTACTGTATTTTTCTCCAGGTATTGATGAAGATATTTCAATAGACAATAGGTGCAGGAGCAGGCAATTTGGTCCGTTTTTAATGTCGCATTTTTGGTGTCCAAATTGGTGGTAAAACGATGAAGATTTGTCTGTCATGAAATTTTTTTTTGACTTTTAGTCTTGAAGTTATCTAATTTATATCTGTTATTTATAAGGTTTCACATGATGGGTCGATTTTGTTAAGTGTATCGGTGTAAAAAACTGAATAATAATCTTGTTCCTCAAAATCTCTCCAGTATTGTAAAAAGACACATATACTTGTACCAGTGCTACCTGCAACCTCCTGCATTCCAGAAAAAACAATCCAAGTCTGTCCAACCTCTCCCTGTAGCTAAAACTCCCTAATTTTGTTAGAGTGAAGGGCAAGCAGGTGAGCAAGGAAACGGATGGCGAGGGAAACTGAGGTTCAGGTCAAGAGTAAGAAACATAGAAAATAGGTGGAGGCCATTCGGCCCTTCGAGCCAGCACCGCCATTCAATATGATCATAGCTGATCATCCAGAATCAGTACCCCGTTCCTGCTTTCTCCCCATGTCTCTTGATTCCATTAGCTCTAAGAGCTATATCGAACTCTCCCTTGAAAACATCTAATGAATTGGCCTCCACTGCCCTCTGAGGCAGAGAATTTCACAGATTCATAACTCTCTGTGAAAACGTTTTTCTCATCTCAGCTATAAATGGCCTACCTCTTATTCTTAAACGGTGACCCCTGGTTCTGGACTCCCCCCACATCGGGAACATTTTTCCTGCATCTAGCCTGTCCAACCCCTTGAGAATTTTATATGTTTCTATAAATCCCCTCTCAACCTTCTAAATTCCAGTGAATATAAGCCCAGTCGATCAATTCTTTCATCATATGTCAGTCCCACCATCCCCGGAATTAAACTGGTGAACCTACGCTGTACTCCCTCAATAGCAAGAATGTCCTTCCTCAAATTAGGAGACCTAAACTGCACACAGGTGCTGTCTCACCAGGGTCCTGTACAACTGCAGTAGGACCTCCTTGCTCCTATACTCAAATCCTCTCGCTATGAAGGCCAACATGCCATTTGCTTTCTTCACTGCCTGTTGTACCTGCATGCTTACTTTCAGTGACTGATGTACAAGGAAACAGCAGGCAGTGAAGAGAGAGGAAAGAAAGAGGCATGGGGCAGGTATAAGCAACTGGGATCGTGTATCCCTGGAGGAGTTTTGGGAAATGAAGAGCAAGCATAAAAATAGAAACCAGGAGGGCAAAAAGGGCACAGGAGATAGCTCTGGCAGATAACATTAAGGATAATCCCGACACTTTATAAGTACATGAAAGGAAAACGGTAACCAGAGAGTGGGACTCCTCAGGAATCAAAGCGGTTAACCCTGTGTGGAGCCACAGTAGAATGGGCAAGTTCCTCAACAAGCATTTTACCTCTGTTTTTACCGTGGAGAAAGACAGGAGGACAGGGGAACTCGGGGCTGTCAATGAAAGTGTTTTGAGAGGTCAATATTTGGATCAAAGAGGTGCTGAAGGTCCTGACGTGTATGAAGGTAGACACATCTCCAGGGCCTGATCAGATATATCCAAGGACACTGTGGAAAGCTAGAGAGGAAATTGCTGGCTGAGATTTACGAGTGGTCTTTAAATACAGGTGAGGTGCCAGAAGACTGGTGGGTGGCATGTGTTGTGCTTCTTTTCAAGAAGAGCTGCAGGGAAAAACCTGGAAACTACAGGCCAGTGAGCCTAACATCTGTGGTCGGAAAGTTACTGGAGAGTATTCTGAGGGATAAGATAGGTACATGGAAAGGATAGGTTTAGAAAGATATGGGTCAAACGCAGGCATGTTGGTCGGCGAGGGCAAGTTGGGTCGAAGGGCCTGTTTCCAGGCTGTATGACTATGATTCTAATCCAGGCATCATTCTGGTTGATCTCATCTGCACCATTTTTAACTTAATGACATACCTGTAACTGGGCTTCCAGAAATGCATGCAGTATCATCAACAATTTGTACAGCAACATGATGTTCCAAATGTTATAATCAGTATCTTTCCCAATGAAGGCAAGCATGCCAAATGTGCTCTTTACCACCTGTTGACCTGAACCTCTATTTGCAGGGAACCATGCACCTGTATTCCCTGGAACTCTCTATTCTGCAACAATCTCCAGAGCTCTACTATTTACTGTGCGAGTCTTGACCTGGTTTAACTGGCCTCAATCAGAAAAGCTACTCGCCACACAGCTCTTTTCCTGCAAGCTAATTTTGAATTCAATTGATTAGCTTACCTTAGATTCCATGTGATCTAACCTTCCAGGCTAGCCAACCATGCATGACCTTGTCAAGGGCCTTACTAAACTCCATATGGACAACTTCACTGCCTTGACCTCATCACTCCCCTTAATGACCAGAAACTAGCGGCTGTTTGTTCAATCTCCTTCTCTCAGCTTCTAGTCTTTATTCCAGAGGAAGCTGTAGGGATGGTTTTTGCTATATCAGTGGATCTCCACTCTGCTCTGGATAACTGGGACACATGTCTGACTGCTGTTCATCAACCATAGCTCAGCGTTCACACTATCATCCCGTCCAAACATCACCAAGCTCGAAAACCTGGGATTTTGTACCTCCACTTGCAACTGGGATCATTGACTTCCTCATCAGTAGAACTCAATCAGTGCGGATCAATAACCACATCCTCTCCTCAATGACCATCAACTCGGGTGCACTTCAAGGCTGTGTACGTAGCCCTCTGCTCCTCTCTCATTAAACCCATGACTGTGTGGCTAAACACAGTCCAATGCCTTCTATAAATTCCCCGACAACACTTCTGTGGTTAGCTGAATCATTGGTGGTGATAAGTCAGGATAAAGGACAGAGATAGAACACCTGGTATCTTGACTGGTTCCCTCATGACCTTGTATGGCAATTCTAATGTACAGAATGCAAGAGGTTGCAAGGATTGGTGGAATCAGCCTGGTCCCACAGGGACACAACCTCCCCACCATCAAAAGCACCTAACACAAAGTGCTGGAGGAACTCAGCGGGCTAGGTAACATTTCTGGAGGACTTGGATAGGCAACGTTTTGTGTCGTGTGCCATCTCAAGTATTTTGTGTTCTATGTAGAATTCCAGCATCTGCAATTCATTGTGTCTACGTCCAAAGCATTTACATGAGGTACTGCCTGAAAAGGATGGATCTATTGTCAATGATCCCCCAAATCCAGGCCATACCCACTTCTCACTGCTACCATTGAGCAGAAGTTACAGAAGCCTGAAGTTCCACACCAGGTTCAGGAACAGGACTCTCTTGGTCCTTGTCGTTTACTGTGTAAGTCCTGCTATGGTTACCAAAATGCAAATCTTAGCACTTTCTAAGTTAGTTTCCATCTGCCAATCCTTGGCCCACATTCCTAGTTGATCTAGATCCTATTGTAATCTTAGACAAGCTTTTTCTCCGCCCACTGTACCACAAATGTTGATGTCAGCCGCAAACTTCTAATCATGAAATCATGAACATTCCCATCCAAATTGTTAGTATAGATGACAAAAGAATGGGATCCAACACCAATCCCCATGGCACACCACTGGTTAGAGGTTTTCAATCTGAAAAACAACTCTCCAATTCCAATATGTTTAAGAAAAAACTGCAGATGCTGGAAAAATCGAAGGTAGACAAAAATGCTGGATAAACTCAGCGGGTGAGACAGCATCTATGGAGAGAAGGAATAGGCAACGTTTCGGGTCGAGACCCTTCTTCAGACTGATGTCGGGAGGGAGGGGGGTGGGAAAAAGAAAAGGAAGAGGCGGAGACAGTAGGCTTGAGGGAGAGCTGGGAAGGGGAGGGGAAGGAGGGAGAAAGCAAGGACTACCTGAAATTGGAGAAGTCAATGTTCATACCACTGGGGTGTAAACTACCCAAGCGAAATATGAGGTGCTGCTCCTCCAATTTACGGTGGGCCTCACTCTGGCCATGGCGGAGGCCCAGGACAGAAAGGTCAGATTCGGAATGGGAGGGGGAGTTAAAGTGCTGAGCCACCGGGAGATCAGGTTGGTTATTGCGAACTGAGTGGAGGTGTTGGGCGAAGCGATCGCCAAGCCTGCGCTTGGTCTCACCGATGTAGAGAAGTTCCAATATTCACCAATTCCACCTCTCCAGAGTTGCTGCCTGTCTCGCTGAGGTACTCCAGCATCCAATGCCACATTCTGACCCCTTCCCACTAAACAAATGTTGTCTCCAATTATCCAACTCGCCCTAGATCCTATCT
This sequence comes from Malacoraja senta, assembly GCA_038087875.1. Classification (NCBI taxonomy): domain Eukaryota; kingdom Metazoa; phylum Chordata; class Chondrichthyes; order Rajiformes; family Rajidae; genus Malacoraja; species Malacoraja senta. The sequence continues at coordinate 179,096 of JAXLNO010001645.1, read as the reverse complement.
TCCATTAACAGATATCAAAATAACTCAGACACCGATTAAAAGTTTGAGCAAAAGGCACACAGGGATTATGCAGAGAGTAGGTAAGACTTGAAATCTCTATCTGAGGTCTTGCTATGTATCCCTGGGGATTGCTAGCTAGGTCAGCCCGCTGCACCTGGCCATGACAAGCATGGGCAGCTGAAAACAATTTTAGTCAGCAGCCCTTTTCAGCACACTTTGGTTCAGTTTCTTATTCGCACAAAGATTGAAGAGGTTGTCGGCAGTGTGGAGGGTAACCTTAGGCTACTGAGTGATAATGATATATTGGTGAAAAGGGAGATTAATCCTGAGCATGTGGGGTGATGAATGAAGCTTGGACATACACCATGAAAGATAAGGTTCTAGGGAATACTGAGGAGCCGAGACAGTGTATGTGCAAAGCTCCATGAAGATGGCAGCACAGGTCGATATCCCGATTAAGTATACAGAATGTAGGCCTTCATTAGTCAGAACATTGAGCACAAGTGACGGGAGTTTACAAAGCACTGGCCATACCTTAGCTGGAGTACTGAATGTAGTTCTGGTTGTCGGACTCTAGGAAAGATGTGATAGTGCTAGAAAAGATGCAGAGGAGAGTCACCAGGATCTTGCCTGGGATGGAGCAGTTATGAGGAGAGGTGTCAGAGGTTCCTCAGGGAGAGACACCTCAGTACAGAGGTTATGGGGAGAAGGCAGGAGAATGGGGTTAGGAGGGAGAGATAGATCAGCCATGATTGAATGGTGGAGTAGACTTGATGGACCGAATGGCTTAATTCTACTCCTATTCCGTATGACCTTATGACAGACGGGAAGGCTAACATTTTTTTCCCTGCAGAAGATGAAATTAAGAGGGGACATGATTCAAGTAAGTAAAATTATGAGTGGTGTTGATAGGGTAGACTGCAGGAAACGTTTCAAGTTGAGTTTATTGTCATATGCACAAATATCATGAGGTACAGGTACAATGAAAGTCTTGCTGCAGCAGCATCACAGGCACATACACTCAGACAAACACACAGAAACAAATTATACATAGATTACACACATAATTTCTAAAAGAAAGACTTGGCAAATAAAGAAGACAAACACAAGTGCACAATTGGAAAAATTATAAGTCCAAGGTAGTGCAAGAGGTGGACCATAGTGTTCCCTTGTCAAGGCAGGATTAGGATCGTGCGTAGACTCAAAATGCTGGAGTAACTCAGCGGGACAGGCAGCATCTCTGGACCGAAGGAATGGGTGGCGTTTTGGGTGGAGACCCTTCTTCAGACTCGACCCGAAACATCACCCATTCCTTCTCTCCAGAGATTCTGCCTGTCCCGCTGAGTTACTCCAGCATTTTGTGTCTACCTTTGATTTAAACCAGCATCTGCAGTTTCTTCCTACACATTAGGGTCGTGCGGGTTTGTTCAAGAACCTGATTGTTTGATTCTCCCTTTATCAGAGCGGAATAAAACTAGTCGACACTGATCCAGATCAGTGAAGAGGAAGAGATATACGTATTTGCATACCTTGGATATGCAAGCAAAAATTTAACTGTGACTTGTCACATGTGACAATAAAGTATTCCATTCAATTCAATTCTTTGTCATGAGATGATTAGCTTTTCAGTCTTTTCCGCCAATGCAAGTTACATTCACTGAATCAATAGACAATAGGTGCAGGAGTAGGCCATTCGGCCCTTCGAGCCAGCACCACCACTCAATGTGATCATGGCTGATCATCCACAATCAGTACCCTGTTCCTGCCTTCTCCCCATATCCCCTGACTCCGCTATCTTTAAGAGCTGTATCATTCCTGTATACCTGTTCTACGCTCTCACCAAGGCCTTTAGATCCTTCCTTTGACTTTTAGTCATCTGATTTGGATCCAAAACACCAGTTGAGACTGATCTTGTGTTTTGGATCATCGTGGATTCTGTACAGGCACGAGATTAGTTTAATTTGGCATCATGTTCGGCAATGACGAAGGACCTGTTTCTGTGCTTCATAAAGATTCATCACAATCTCCGCACCATTATACTTGATAGTTAGTGTTGTTTATGAAACCCAGGATCCCATGTGCTGTTATAACCTGTTCTGTCACCTCAACTGATTGATGTTCATACAATTTTTTCTGTGGCACATCCTTTAAACCCGTATCTTTACATTATATTGATTTACTTTGCTCTTTTTCTCGGAAGGTATCTCATCTGCCATATGACAATGCATTCCACAGGCCTGTGTATGTCCTTGTGGACCAATGCTATCCTCTTCACTCTTTACATTTACAAATTTTCTGTAATCATAACATTGTGTGGTCTGAATATTTTAGAATTGTTACCTGTGCTTCCAAATCCAAGTTATTAATACATAATGAGAAGAACACATTCCAGGAAATATCACACCTTCCCTCAGTCCAAAGATAATCTGTCCAAATTCATTAAATAAGTTAACAGCCCTGTCCCCAAAGGGATAGTGGTAAAAGCAAATATTAATTAGTCCAATGAATAAACATTTAATCATAATTTGGGATCCAATTAGAAATATTTTAGAAACACATCTCCCTAATATAAAACTATTTCCAGATCCTCATTAATTACTAAGTGTGTAGAAAGAAACTGCAGATCCTGGTTTATGATCAGCCATGATTGAATGGCAGACTCGATGGGCCGAATGGCCTAATTCTACCAGTATATCTTGTGAACTTATACCGAAGATATACTGGAGATATACCGAAGAAATGAAGTCTAAACTGGAGTCTGAGGAAGGGTTCCGACACAAAACATCACCTATTCCTTTTCTCCAGAGATGCTGCCTGACCCAATGAGTTACTCCAGCACTTTGTGAAACGTCACCTATCCATGTTCTCCAGAGATGCTGCCTGACCCGCTGAGATACTCAGCATTCTGTTAAAAGTCACCTATCCATGTTCTCCAGAGATGCTGCCTGACCCACTGAGTTACTCCAGCATTTTGTCTATCCTTATTACTTCTTTGTTTCTAAAATTGAATATGATATTCAATACTTGAAGATTTTCACTTTTATAAGTCGTAAGACCTTCAGTTAATGCACTCATGGTGGGTTGAACCTGGAAATCAGACAATTTGTAGGGGACACCATTTCTTACCTGAGTTTGAACAGAGGCATAAGGTCCACCAGGGTCAGAGCTCAGCAGGTTTTCACTGTTCATTTTAGTTTTTAGACAAGCAATGTAACGGTTACAGAAATCTTTGCACAGGTCGTTAACTTTCTCTAGTTCCAATAGATGAATACGCAGCACCTGGATTGCTTTCACCATCTGTAAAGCAACAAATGGAAAGACAAATTAAGCAGAAGACAGGACAAAGAAGTTGAGCTAATGGATTGAACAATAACACTGTATAACAGTTGAAGTCGAATCAAATTAACAGCAATCACAATATTTTTTGAGGCTTTATATTTACCTAGACTGACAGAATATGCATCCATGCTGAAGGAATTAAACACTAAATTCCTCAGTAGAAAAGGTATAAAGTTGATTCACAAAACTTGGATTGTTTTGACTGGAGCATCAAAGCGTGAAGGGAGACCTGATAGAAGTATATAAAATGATGAGAGGCACAGATAGGGTAGACAGTCAGAACCTATTTCCCTCGGAGGAAATGTCAAAGACTAGACGGCATAACTTTAAGGTCAGAGGGGCAAAGTTTGAAGGAGATGTGCGGAGCAGATCTTTTACACAGAGGGTGGTGGGTTCCTGGAATGTCCTGCCAGGGGTGGTGGTGGAGGCAGATAAGATAGTGGTGTTTAAGAGGCTTTTACATAGGTTCATGGATAACCAAGGAAAGGAGAGATATAGATCACGTCCAGGTAGAGGAGATTAGTTTAATTTGGCATCGTTTGGCACAGACACTGTGGGTCGTGGGCTGTTCCTGTTTTGTACTATTCCATGCTCTAATAATACACATGAATTTACAAAGTCCTGCATGATAGGCTGCTCCACTGTGTTCAGCGTGGTATCCTGTTTCTCCAGAGATGCTGCCTGACCTGCTGAGTTACTCCAGCACTTTACATGGGATCCAAGGTGTGTTGGTAAACTGGATCCAAAATTGGCTTGGTGGCAGGAGGCAGAGGGTGGTGGTTGAGGGGTCTGAATGTTTGTAACCAGAGATGTAGTGCAGGGATCATTGTTGGGATCAGGAGAGTTTAAACCAGTGTGACGGGGAGTGTGAACCAGAGTCAGCCACAGGCAGTGTTTGAGGGGAAGGTAGAGGCTAAGTCAAGAAAGTCCAGTAGCAAAAACCAGCAGGGCCAGGATAACGAATGTTGAGGGAATGATCGTCTCGTGTGTATTTATTTCCATGCAAGAAGGTGGAAGAGGGTAGAGTCGAGGTTAGTACATAGAATTATGATGTTGCAGCCATTACAAATACCTGGTTGAGAAAAGGACAGGACTGACAACGTGATGTTAAATGTGACAGAGAGAGATGTAAAAGAGGAAGGAGAATGGCATTACTGAGATTATGCTACAGCTGCACTCCATGGAGGACTTATCCAGCAACGCCTTAAGGGTAGAACCAAAATAAGGAAGGTGCGATCATTACTTTGGGATTATCCTGTAGTCGTGATTCTGTAAATTTTAAGATAGCTATGGATAAAGATAAGACTGGTACTCGGGTGAAGGTGCTAAATTGGGGGAAGGCTATATACAATGCCCTCCATAATGTTTGGGACAAAGACTCATCATTTATTTATTTGCCACTGTACTCCACAATATGAGATTTGTAATAGAAAAAATCACATGTGGTTAAAGTGCACATTGTCAGATTTTATTAAAGGCCATTTTTATACATTTTGGTTTCACCATGTAGAAATTACAGCTGTGTTTATCCACAGTCCCCCCATTTCAGGGCAGCATAATGTTTGGGACACTTGGCTTCACAGGCGTTTGTAATTGCTCAGGTATGTTTAATTGCCTCCATGCAGGTATAAGAGAGCTCTCAGCACCTTGTCTTTCCATCACCTTTGGAAACATTTATTGCTGTTTATCAACATGAGGACCAAAGTTGTGCCAATGAAAGTCAGAGAAGCCATTATGAGACTGAGAAACAAGAATACAACTTTTAGAGACATCAGCCAAACCTTATGCTTACCAAAATCAACTGTTCGGAACATCATTAAGAAAGAGAGCACTGGTGAGCTTACTACTCGCAAAGGAACTGGCAGGCCAAGGAAGACCCCCACAGCTGATGACAGAAGAATTCTCTCTATAATAAAGAAAAATCCTCAAACACTTGTCCGACAGATCAGAAACACTCTTCAGGAGTCAGGTGTGGATTTGTCAATGACCACTGTCCGCAGAAGACTTCATGAACAGAAATACAGAGGCTACACTGCAAGATGCAAACCACTGGTTAGCTGCAAAAATAGGATTGCCAGGTTACAGTTTGCCAAGAAGTACTTAAACGAGCAACCACAGTTCTGGAAAAAGGTCTTTTGGACAGATGAGACGAAGATTAACATATCAGAGTGATGGCAAGAGCAAAGTGTGGAGGAGAGAAGGAACTGCCCAAGATCCAAAGCATACCACCTCATCTGTGAAACACGGTGATGGGGGTGATATGGCTTGGGCATATATGGCTGCTGAAGGTACTGGCTCACTTATCTTCATTGATGATACAACTGTAGCATAATGAATTCTGAAGTGTATAGACACATTCTATCTGCTCAAATTCAAACAAATGCCTCAAAACTCATTGGCCGGCGGTTCATTCTACAGCAAGACAATGGTCCCAAACATACTGCTAAAACAACAAAGGAGTTTTTCAAAGCTAAAAAAAAGGTCAATTCTTGAGTGGCCAAGTCAATCATCCGATCGGAACCCAATTGAGCATGCCTTTTATATGCTGAAGAGAAAACTGAAGGGGACTAGCCCCAAAAACAAGCATAAGCTAAAGATGGCTGCAATACAGGCCTGGCAAAGCATCATCAGAGAAGACACCCAGCAACTGGTGATGTCCATGAATCGCAGACTTCAAGCAGTCATTGCATGCAAAGGATATGCAACAAAATACTAAACATGACTACTTTCATTTACATGACATTGCTGTGTCCCAAACATTATGGTTCCCTGAAATGGGGGGACTATGTATTAACACTCTGTAATTTCTACATGGTGAAACCAAAATGTATAAAAATTGCCTTTATTAAAATCTGACAATGTGCACTTTAACCACATGTGATTTTTTCTATTACAAATCTCAAATTGTGAAATACAGAGGCAAATAAATAAATGATGGGTCTTTGTCCCAAACATTATGCAGGACAGTGTACAACGTTGTTTGGCAGGAACTGAAGAAAGTAGATTGGGAGCAGTTGTTTGAAAGTAAATCCACATCTGACACATGGGAATCTTTGAAAGGCCAGCTGGTTAGAGTTCAGGACCAGCATGTTCCTGTGAGGATTAAATATAAGCTTGGCAAGGTTTGGGAACTTTGGATAATGAGAGATATTATATATTTAGTGGAAGGCTTTCTGAAAGTACAGTAAAGGATTGTTGGCCATGATATCTATGCCAAACATGATGCCAATTAAAACTGCACATCTGCCTGCTTGTGATCTGTGTCTCTCAATTCCCTGTCTGTTCATATGTCTGTCTAAATTCCTTTTAAACATTGTGCTCACACTTGCTTCCACTGCCACCCCTAGCAGCGCATTCCAGGCACCCACCACTCTCTCTGTAAAAAACTTGTCCCACACATATCCCTTAATCTTTCTCCTTCTGACCTTAAACTGATACCCTCCAGAATTTGACATTTCCATTCTGGGAAAAAGGTTCTGTTGTCTACTCTCTCTGTGCCTCTTGACATTTTATAAACTTCAGTTCGTTCTTCCTCAGCCTCCAACGCTCCAGAGAAAACAATCCAAATTTGTCCAACCTCTCCTTATAGCTAATACTTTCTAATCAAGGCAATGATTAGAAATTGGGAGGTCTACAAGGGGATATGGGTACTAAGAAAGTAGGTAAGGACAGATAATTCTATTAGGTCTGTTTAAAGATATGAGATGATTTTGTGAAACAACAGAAAATGCTTCCCCTGTTGGGTAGTGATGGCAGGAGTTGTGAACTTCATGTGTTCAGAAGGATTCTTTCATGAGAAAGAATCCTTCATTCAAAAGTCATCAAAATATTTAATTCATTGTAAATGACTTACGAAACAGAGTTATTTTGACAGAAAGCATCTCTAATGTGCAACTACACTAAAGTAAGTAAGGAAGAAAGGAATATTGTTACAGAACCTCTGTGGGTTATGAACGCCAGACATATGGACATACGAGCGCGCTGCAACAATCAGGTGCTGGGTGGAGCCGGGCAGTGCTGAGCAGACTCACTCACTCGCTCACTGAGCCAGCGAGGCCTGCTGGCAGCTGCTCTTCCCATCGCAGCTGTTGCTGCAATCCTTTCCCACAGACTGATTTTTATCAATTTCTGGCTTACGAAACATTTGGGTTACAAAGTGTTCGCAGGAACAGACCCTTCGTAACCTCGGGACTACCTATGCAATAAAAACTATATTGAATGTGGAAACGTTCTGGATTTGAACATGAGCACTTTTGCTCCAGCCGACCTCCAGTCTGATTCCTCAACCTGCTGTAGCTCTGTCCGTCTAAAACATATGGACACAAGGTGCTGGAGAGCCTGCATATCCATTCAGTTCACAAATGTGGCCTGACCTGATGAGTACTAAAACACTTTGTTTTATTTAAAACATACTTTTAAATAAGTTATTTAATACATTTTGATTTATTACTGTCACATGTATGGAGATAACACTGTGAAATTTTGTTTTGCCTGGATTCAGTCAAATCATACCAGACATGAATACCGTCAAGCCGTACATAAATACTACAGGTAGTGAAAAGAGAAAAATGACCACAATGGTTATATTAGAGTATTTATCTACTCATCCAGAACACAGAAGATAAGGAACATGAATAACAATACTGAGTAGCAACAGATGAAAGGGAAGGGTCTTTTGAGCAGTAGACAGAACTGATGGCAAGTAAATGGAAAATGAAGAGACTGCTTTTGATAGAAATCTGAAAGAAAAACAAAACATGCTGATCATGGTCAGCAGGTCAGGCAGCAGTTGTAGAAAGAGGAAAAGAATGACGAAAAAAGATGCCAGGTAGACAAAAATGCTGGAGAAACTCAGCGGGTGAGGCAGGAACTATGGAAAGAAGGAATAGGCGACGTTTCAGGTCAAGACCCTTCTTCAGACTGATTTCGGGAGGGGGCAGGAAAAAGAACGGAAGAGGCGGAGACAGTAGGCTTTGTGGGAGAGCTGGTAAGGGGGAGGGGAAGGAGGGAGAAAGCAAGGGCTATCTAAAATTAGAGAAGTCAATGTTCATACCGCTGGGGTGTAAATGAAATATGAGGTGCTGTTCCTCCAATTTGCGCTGGGCCTCACTCTGATAATGGAGGAGGCCCAGGGCAGAAAGGTCAGATTGGGAATGGGAGGGGGAGTTGAAGTGCTGAGCAACCTGGAGATCAGGTTGGTTAGTACGAACTGAGCGGAGGTGTTGGACGAAGTGATCGCCGAGCCTGCGCTTGGTCTCGCCGATGTAGAGAAGTTGACACCTGGAAGAGCGGATGCAGGTTGGAGGAGGTGCAGCTGAATCGCTGCCTCACCTGGAAAGACTGAATAGGTCCTTGGATGGACTCGAGGGGGGAGGTAAAGCGACAAGTGTAGCATTTCCTGTGATTGCAAGGGAAAATACCCGGGAAGGGGGTGGTTTGGGTAGGAAGGGACAAATTGACCAGGGAGTTATGGAGGGAATGGTTTCTGTAACCCCCTGCATTTTTTGTCTACCATCGATTTTTCAAGCATCTGCAGTTCTTTCTTAAAAAAATATGCTGGTAATCTGAAACAAAAACGTATCAAGCAGTTACTGTGGAGCGGCCTGTATCCACGCTGTATGACTTTATGACACTAAAGTAAAGATGGTTAACAGAAATTAATAGGATTTTCATCAGTTATGTAAATGGGCTAAGGAGTGGCTAATGGAGATTTTGCAGATAAATAAAAGGTGTTGTATTTTGGGAAGTCAACCCAAGGCAGGACGTTAACAGTGAATGGTCGGGCTCTGGAGAGAGTGGAGAGCAGAGAAATTGTAGGAGCACAGATACTTAGTTCTTGCAAATTGCGTCATCAGTAGATAGGTTGCCAAGAAGGCTCGGTGCATTGGCCTCATCAGTCAAAAGGTACTGTATAGACGTTAGAACGTTATGTTATAATTGTACAAGACCTTGGTGAAGAACCTTGGGTCAAGACCTTGGGCAGCAAGATGGCACAGCGGTAGAGTTGCTCCCTTACAGTGCTTGCAGTACTAGAGACCCAGGTTCGATCCCGACTACAGGTGCTGTCTGTATGGAGTTTATATGTTCTCCCCATGACCGTGTGGGTTTTCTCCCACACTCACAAGACGCACAGATTTGTAGGTTAATAGGCTTGGTATAAGTGTGAATTGTCCCTAAAATGTGTGCAGGATAGTATTAATGTGCTGGGATCGCTGGTTGGTGCAGACTTGGTGGGCCGAAGAGCCTGTTTCCGTGCTGTAACTAAACAGCCCCTTACATATGTTCTTGAACTGACCTGCACAGCCCTAATCCTACCTTAGCAACAGAACATTATGGACCTTTCTTGCACTACCATGAGCTTGTCTTTTAAATGTTTATTTTTTTACTGGTCCTGTTTTATTTTCCACAGTTTTTTCTTGATGTTGTCCTGTAGAATTTAAGTTTTGGGATGTTGTCTGAGCTACATGCCTGAAATGCAGATGCAAGCAAGATTTTCATTGCACCTGTACCTCACCGTACATGCACGACAAGAAACTTGACATGATTGACTTGACTTGATTTGACTTGGAAGGCTTCCTGAAAGTACAGTAAAGGTAATGTTGAAAGGAGCCAATTACAGGCTGATGGCATTACACCACATCTCACCAGATTATCAATCTCTGGGTCTTCACTGAAAAATGGCTTTCCTTCCTTTTCCTGTTTGCGAACAAAGTTTTCGATGTCAACATCAAAGCTTGCCGAGGTGATACATTCAGAACCTTGGGTCGACTGCTCGCACTTTTCAAAAAGAAGAGCCAGAAGTGGGAATAGAGGGTGTCTGCAAAGAAATACAGGAATAAATGTCAGCTGCAGTGGCCTGTCAAATTTATTGGAGAGTCAAAGGCCTAGTGAGAAATAGGAAGAAAATATTATTCAAAACTACTACCAGAAGACCCTAAGGAGTATTAAAATAGGGTTGTATACTGAGAAGCAGAGGTACCAGAGAACAGGGAAACTGAAAGGGCTGAAGGTGGATAAGTCACCTGGGCAGGATGGACTGAAAGGTGGTTTTAGAGATTGTGGAGGCATTGATAGTGATATTTCAGGAATCACCAGAGTCAGGAGTAGTCCCTGATGATTGGAAAATTTCCAATATTACCCCTCTGCACAAAAAGGAAGCAAGGCAGAAAAGTGGGAACTATAGGCCGGTTAGTCTGACTTCGGTGGTTGGTAAGATTTTAGGGTTCACAATAAAATAGGTCGAATTTGCTGGAATTCTTTGACGAAGTAGCAGGACAGACAAAGGAGAGTCAGTAGATGTTGTTTACCTAGATTTTCAGAAAGCCTTTGATATGGTACCACGCATTAGGAAGATAAAAGCCGACCGTATCAAAGGACAGATACTAGCATGGATAGCAGGTTGGCTGGATGGCAGAAGACAAAGTGTGGCAATAAAGGGGGCTTTTTTTGGTTGGGTGCCAGTGGCTAGTGGAGTTCCACAGGGGCGGTTCTGGGGCTGCTGCTCTTCACGTTGTATATTAATGATTTGGACGAGGGGATTGAAGGCTTTGTGGCCAAGTTTGTGGATGATATGAAAATAGGTGGAAGGGCAGGTAGTGTAGAGAAAGCAGAGACTCTGCAGAAGGACTTGGACAGGTTTGGAGAGTGGGCAGACAAGTGGCAGATGGAATATAGTGGAGCAAAGTGTGGAGTCATGCATTTTGGCGGTAGGAATAAAGGAGTAGACTATTTTCCAAATGGGGTGAGAATCCAGAAATTGGAGGTGCAAAGGGACTTGGGAGTGCAGGTGCAGGATTCCCAAAAAGTTCATCTGCAAGTCAAATCGGTGGTAAAGAAAGCAAACTCAATGCTAGCATTTATTTCAAGAGGGCTTGTATACAAAAACAGGAATGTAATGTTGAGGCTCTATAAGGCGCTGGTCAGGCCACATTTGGAATATTGTGAGCAATTTTGGGCACCATATCTGAGGAAGGATGAGCTGGCTCTGGAGAGGGTCCAGAGGAGGTTTACAAGAATGATCCCAGGAATGAGTAGGTTAACCTATGATAAGCGTTTGTCAGCACTGGCCCTGTACCTGCTGGAGTTCAGAAGAATGAGGAGGGGACCTCATTGAAACATACATAATAGTGAAAGGCTTGGATAGAGTGGATGTGGAGAGGATGTTTCCACTAGTGGGAGAGTCTAGAAACATAGCAACATAGAAAATAGGTGCAGGAGGAGGCCATTCAGTCCTTTGAGCCAGCACCGCCATTGTGATCATGGCTGATCGTCCCCAATCAATAACCCGTGCCTGCCTTCTCCCCATATCCTTTGATTCCACTAGCCCCGAGAGCTCTATCTAACTCTCTTAAATCCATCCAGTGATTTGACCTCCACTGCCCTCTGTGGCAGGGAATTCCACAAATTCACAACTCTCTGGGTGAAAAAGTTTTTTCTCATCTCAGTCTTAAATGGCCTCCCCTTTATTCTAAGACTGTGTCCCCTGGTTCTGGACTCGCCCAACATTGGGAACATTTTTCCTGCATCTAGCTTGTCCAGTCCTTTTATAATTTTATATGTTTATATAAGATCCCCCTCATCCTTCTAAATTCCAGTGAATACAAGCCTAGTCTTTTCAATCTTTCCTCATATGACAGTCCCACCATCCCAGGGATCAATCTCGTGAACCTACGCTGCACTGCCTCAATCACAAGGATGTCCTTCCTCAAATTAGGAGACCAAAACTGTACACAATACTCCAGAAGTGGTCTTACCAGAGCCCTATACAACTGCAGAAGAACCTCTTTACTCCTATACTGAAATCCTTTTGTTATGAAGGCTAACATTCCATTAGCTTTCTTCACTGCCTGCTGTACCTGCACACCAACTTTCAGTGACTGGTGTACAAGGACACCCAGGTCTCGCTGTACCTCCCCCTTACCTAACCTAACCCCATTGAGATAATAATCGGCTCCCTTGTTCTTGCCTAGAGGTCACAGTTTCAGGATTAAAGGACGTTCTTTTAGGAAGGAGACGAGGAGGAATTTCTTTAGTCAGAAGGTGGTGGATCTGTGGTATTCTTTGCCACAGAAGGCTATGGAGCACATGGATATACAGGGAATGGAACGATTTGGACTGCGCAGGCAGATACAAGTTGGTCTTGGAATCATGTTGGGTATAGACATTGTGGGCTGAAGGACCTGTTCCTGTGCTGTACTGTTCTTTTTGTTCTATAAAAGAGTAGCAAAGTTAAATTATCCTGGGGAAATGAGGAAACAGTGGAGAAAAACTAAATGTATATAAGGAGCTTAAAAAAAATAGTATGTTAAAAAAACAAGTACATAAAAAATATAATTAATGGGATCAAAAGATGAATCCCCAGCACCTGATGACTGCATTCTGGAGATTTGAAGGAGGTGGTTTTGGACATAGTGGATGCACTGATTGCCAACTTCTAAATTTCCTACGGTTCTACATTGGTTCCCCATAACATGGATGTTAAAAACTGAAAGATATAGGTTTAGGATAAGGGGGAGGTTTTACAGGATCTTGGGAAGGGGTTTAGAGGGGACCTTGGGAAGACTTTTTTCACCCAAGGATGCTTGGAATCTGGAAATGTGTGTGGTGAAAGTGGGTACCCTGACATTTCAGAAGCATCCAGGCACAGGAGGCTATGCACTCTTCTGGTAAATTGAATTTAACAAAGGGTAATTTACAGTCAGCATGGACTCGGTGGGCTGAGGGACTTGCTTATGCTACTGTATATTTAAGTCAAACTGTTGGTGACTGATCTCCCAACAACTACAGTTTGTGTGCTAACTTCCCGTGCTTCATGTACTCTCTCACCTAGATTTCTCCAAACCACATTTAATAATTCCTACACTATTATATTCACCTCTATTCTTTCTACAAAAGATGATATTCTCGATTTTCCCTTCCGGGAATATGTTTCTGCTTGGCCGTCGCTTGTCTATATCTCTTTACAGACACTATTTATCTTCTTGACAATGTACTTCCTTATTTGCCTTTTTATGAGAGATGGTGGCGAGTGAGGAGTGACTTTATTCCAACGGCCATTTGAGAACAAAGCCTATAAACCTATGGCCCTCAAAGAGAAACAAATTCACTGTAGATCTCTTTGAATGAATGACCCCATTTTAAAATCCTGACCCCGAGTTCTAGACTTTTCCAAAGAGGATTCCACATGCACCCTGTTAATACTCCTTACACCCTTTTATGTTTCACTTGTTACCTACCAATCTTTCAAACCACACTCGGAAGGTAAGAATTTTATGTAAACATTTATACTATTCTTCTCTTACAATGTAATTAAAAGCTTCCATTAAAAAAATTGTAGGATTTACCATATTTAATTTTTCCTCTGAATGATCTCAGTAAACTACCTTATTCAATTTGTTATTTGCATGTGTTCTCAGTGAAGCTCAGTTTGTGACTCATGGGGTCACTCGCATCAACGTAAGACCTAGTATCAGGCACACATAATGACCTGGTTCGGCAACCACATGTTAAAATATATCTCACTAAAGTAACTAAAGTGCTGGGAGTGCACAATGTCCACAGAGAATGTGGCACAATGGTTCAGACCACTACTCTGACTGGCAACAGTGGCAACCCCTACCTGATAAACACTCATTTACCAACTCAACTCATATTTTTTATCTCCCCAGGTGTTTTTTGTAGTTGTCTATAGTTAAAGGCAGATCTGCTGTATCTCTACCTGTAGATGGCTCCTTTATCAGCTTCCATAGATGTCTGAGACTCTGTGGGCACAGGGCTTGAGGCATCAGGGTCGGATTTAGTGCAGCCAGACGCTGGCTCCGTGTTGCTAGTCATCTGTGGTACGACTGGCATCTGGAAACAAAGAATTCAAATGCAGCAGCTCAGTAAAGACTTCCAAACTGAATGGCAAAAGTAAGCAAGGGTCTATCTGACTATAATCTGGAGCACACCCTGCAGTAACCCTCAGTTCAGCTTGTCACACCAGCACAATTCTCCAATGAAAAGGACATGGAGGACAGTGAGATCAGTGCAGGGAATATGAATGTACAAGGGCATTAATGCTCCAGGGCATGATGGCATCTGCACCAGGTTATTGAGAGAGGCAAGAGTGGAAATTGCTGAGGGTTGGATGGGATCTGGCCCAGGTTATTGAGAATGGCAAGCCTGGAGATTGCTGGAGCGATCCTTGTATCTTCTCTAACTAATGCAAGGCCTCTGAGGATTGGAGAGTAGCCAATGTTGTTCCTTTATTTAAGAAGGGAACTAGATGTGGAATTGATCTCCCTGAAAGTGGCAACACGGGTATATAGAGTGATAAAGAATGCATATGGTATGCTTGCCTTCATCGGTTGAGGCATTGAGTATATGAGCCAGGAACATATGGGATAGCTTTATAAAACTTTGGTTAGGTTGCATTTAGAGCATTGTGTGCTGTTCTAGTTGCCTTTTCACAGGAAGGATGTGGAAGCTTTGGAGATGGTGCAGAAGAGGTTTACCAGAATGATGCCTGGGAGTATTAGCTACAAAGAGAGGCTGGTAAAACGTGGACTGTTTTCTCTGGCATGCCGGAGGTTGAGGGGTGCTGGTGGTGGGGGCAGATACACTAGAGGTTTTTGAGGCTGTCTGACCAAATTGATGGAATTTTCTGAAGAGACATCAAAGTGTACTAATGAGGGGCAGTGCAGCAGTTGCGATTTGCTTGCACTTCAGTTAAGTCTTTGAAAATGTCCAAATGGTTTAGGCCTACGGGATCTAGTGAAAGTTGGTAAATTGGATCCAACATTGGCTTGGCATTAGTAAATAGGTGGCAGGGATTTGTTTTTTGTGATTGAATGCCTGTAACTAATGGTGTCCAAAGGGGTGGGAAATTGCAACCTTCACGTGGTCCACCCTGTTTTGACTAATGCAATCAACCCGACGTGCACAAACAAATAGATGTAGTGTTTTGGTATCTACAACTTTAGGCTGTGCACTCCATATGCAAGAAGATGGTGTCCAAAAGGGATCGATGCTTGGACCCTTGCTCTTTGTAAAATATGTGAACGATTTGGATGTGGCTATTGGAGGCATAATCAGTAAGTTGGCAGATGACATAAAAATTGGTGGAGTTGTTGTTAGAAGGTAGTCTTTGGCTGGTGATACTGATGTGTTGGTAAAATGGGCTGATAAATGGCAGATGGAGTTTAATCCTTAAATATGAGATTATGAATACTGGGAGTACTCTTGAGGCTAAGACATCATACACCACGAGTGGCAAGTGAAGAAGGCAAACAGGGAGTCTGTTTCACTAGCTGGGTAAACTCAAAGAGCAGGAAGGTCTTGGTATAAATGTATAAAATGTTGATTACATCACAGCTGGAGAGTTGCACGTAATTCTGCTCGCTACATTATAGAAAGGGCATAATTACACTCGAGAGGATGCAGATGTGATTCACCATGACATGCCTGGGATGAAATATTTTAGTTTGAGGAGAGACTGCATTGTCCTGATTTCACTCTTGAGTACATTTCTACACCCTCTATACTCCTCAAGGGATTCAGTCGATCCTTGCTGTCTATACCTGACATGTACCTTGCCCCAATTTAAGACTTTAACCTTGTGGACCAGTCCTACTCTTTTTCATAACTATTTTAAAATAAATAGAATTATAGTCACTGGTCCAACGGTGCTCCCCCAGACAAAACCTCCATCACCTGCCCTTCGTATTTCTACGGTCGAGTTTTGCCCCTTGGGCCATCTACATATTAATTGAGAAAATGTTCTTGAACAATCTCAACAAATTCCACCCCATCTAAGCTACTAACATTTAGGCATCCCAGTTAGTATTTGGAAAGTTAAAATTCCCCAATATTCATACCCTATTATTCTTGCAGCTAGGTTTATGTATTGGCTTATTAAAAAATCCCAACATATTTGTTCTAGCTGTCGATGATTATTAGGGGTCTATTATACAATCCCATCAAAGTGATCACCCGCCCCCCTTTCTTATTTCCATCTTACACCCACTGGATAATCCCCAGGAATATTAGGCTATTTAAACAGTAAAGTAGTTCCAAAGTGGACTGTTAACAAACCATTGTGTAGACAATAGACAATAGGTGCAGGAGTAGGCCATTCGGCCCTTCGAGCCAGCACCGCCATTCAATGTGATCATGGCTGATCATCCCCAATCAGTACCCCGTTCCTGCCTTCTCCCCATATCCCCTGACTCTGCTATTTTAAGAGCCCTATCTAGCTCTCTCTTGAAAGCATCCAGAGAACCTGCCTCCACCACCCTCTGAGGCAGAGAATTCCAGAGACTCACCACTCTCTGTGAGAAAAAGTGTTTCCTCGTCTCCGTTCTAAATGGCTTACTCCTTATTCTTAAACTGTGGCCCCTGGTTCTGGACTCCCCCAACATCGGGAACATGTTTCCTGCCTCTAGCGTGTCCAAGCCCTTAACAATCTTTAGTAGAAACCCCACCAGTGGGCACTGAGAGTGCACAGTACAACACAACTGCCATTATAGGTCTGTTCACAGCAATCATTATATGGAGACTTGTCAACATTCCTGGCACAGTATAAATTTGAGGGGAAGTGACAAACTCTTTATCATTAATCCTCAATTCTGTCTTGATCTTGTTCACATAACAAACTGAACTTGACTTTCATGCTAATTGAAAAATGACTGGTGAACTGTTCAACCATCCCGTCCATAAAATAAAACTTGGCTATACCCAGACTCTTAAAGCCAAATACTTTATTTAAAAAAGAATAAAAATAGCCACACTAGAAAATTGAAAAAAAAAGCTGCAAATGCTGGGAGTCTAAAATTTCAATGAGGAAATGATTGAAATACAGATCAGGATGAATCTATGGAAAGTGGGGAAAAGGCTAATGTTTCAGGTGGAATGTCCTTTGTCAGAGCTTTGTTACCTCTGTTTCTCTTCCCACAGATGCAGCCTGACCTGTAGAGTATTTCTAGAACTTTCTGTTTTCATTTTAGCTGCATACAGTTCACAATATTAATACAAACTTGCTAAATATTGCAAAAGCAAACATGATAATAATTATTTTTTAAATTTAGTTGCAGATGTAGTAAAATATTTAACATTATTACAGATTTTATTTCTGAAAAAATTATGATTTTTATAAGCAAATACTTTGGAAAGGAGAAATGATTCACTACTTTAAATCAAAACTTAACAGTTCAAAAGAGTTTGTTTCCACAATTACATCAAAAATTTTACAAATATGCTCAACAGCCATTTCTAAAACTCTATCCAACCAGATGCTCTGATCCAACCACCATTAACTAACTGCTTTCCCTGCTCAGGTAAACATCACGCTGATTAGACCAACCTCTGAAAAGAGTCTGTTCTCACTTTGGCCCTTCTTTCCAGTGGAGTGCACTGTCAACCTTTTGGGAGTACAAGGACAATGCTATCTTTGAGGTACATTCCATCAGAGCAGCTGACAGCCAGCTGCAGGACAAGCTGAGATAGGTTTGCTTCTCTCACAGGAACCAACAGTCAATGGCCTTATTAATACACATTTACAACTTGCTAATGAATCTTTGATACGTACATATTTATACCCAATGGCAAAATACTGTTGCCGTGGGTAACTACTGTAATTACAGTAAGTGACTTGTTTAAGGGATATATATTTGAAACTGGCTTGAGGGAGCAGAGAGAAACAGATTCCCACATTCTATCCAAGTACTGCATTCACAGGTGGGGCTCGAGACAATGACAACCACTCAGGTTTTTAACCCCTGCAGGGATTACTCTTTCCTTTGAGAAATGCCGAGGAATGACCATTCTGCATCAGAAAGAGGAAGGTCAGGAGTGGTGGTGAAAACACGACAGGGGTAAGGGCTGGGGTCAGAGTCGAGGGAGGGGGGCTCTGGAGAGGTACCATGAGTGGAGCACTTTGTACTGTTTCAATCTCTCTCACTGCTCTCTTACACTTGCAATGTTCATTAGATTGCAACCATAAACAACTTTGCAAGACAAGAGACTACAGATGCTGGAATCGTGAGGAATAAACAAGCAAGTCAGAGCAGCATCTGTGGATGAAATGGACAGACAATCTGCACTTATCTGTATTAAACTCCACTCACCATTCATTAGTCCACTTGTCCAGCTCTACAAGATCCTACTGTCATTTTTGAACAAGACTGTAAATTTACCCGATGTATTCCTCTCATGATTTTGTGTACCTCTATAAGAACATCCTACATCTTCCTCCAAGGAATAAAGTCCTAGCCTGCCCAACCTCTCCCTGTAACTCAGGCCATTGAGTCCGGGCAACATCCACGTAAATCTTTCCAGCTTAATGACATCCTACCTATTGCAAGGTGACTTAAACTGCACACGGTGCTCCAACTATAATATCACCAATGGCTTGTAGCAGTGCAACGTATCAACTTCTATACTTAAGACCCTAACTGATAAAGGCCAATGTACAAAAGTATTTTTTACTATCTATCTGTGAAGCCACATTCAGGGAACTATGTACCTGTACTCCTTACACAAGGAAGTGCTAGAGTAACTCTACACATCAGGCAGCATCTCCAGAGGAAATGCCCAGGTGCTGTATTGTGTCGGGACCCTTCTTTGGACCCGAAATTTTGCCTATCCATGTCCTCCAGAAATGCTGCCTGACCCGTTGAGCTACTCCAGCACTTTCTATTCCACCTGTACTACTCGATCCCTCTGGCCTATTACACTGCCCAGGGACCTACTATTCACTGTGGAGATCCTATCCTGATCTGACTTCCCAAAATGCAACACCTTGCATTTATTTGCATTAAACTCAATTCACCTCCAAGATCCTGCTGTCATTTTTGATAATTATCATCACTATCTACAAAACCACCTGTTTTTGTGCCATCTGCAAACTTACTAATCATGTACATTCTTATCCAAATCGTTGATATAAATCATGCAATAGACACAGCACCGATTCCTGAGGCACATCATTAGTCATAGATCTCCATTCTGAAAAATAACCTTCCACCACCACCCTCTGCTTGCATCCCATGTTATCTAACGTTCCTGAGCAGCCTACCATGCTGAACCTTATCAAAGACCTTGCTGAGGTCCATGTGGACAACGTCTATGGCTTTGCCCTCATCAACCTTTTTGGTTACTTCTTCAAGATGTATGGTCACAGTCTTTTTCTCAGCATAGAGGAGTCCACAACTAGAGAGCATAGTTTTCAGGTGAGAAGAGAAAGATTTAAAAGAAGGCCTTTGATAAGGTGCCACACATGAGGCTGCTAAGCAAGGTAGAAGCTCATTAGAGGCAAGGTACCAGCATGGATAGAATGTTGGCTGACAGACAAAAGGCAAAGAGTGGAAATAAAGGGGGGCTTTTCTGTTTTGCTGTTCAGCAGGGGTCAGTGTTGGGTCTACTACTTTTCATGTTATATGTTAATGATCCAGATGAGAGAATTGATGTCTTTGTGGTCAAGTTTGGAGACAATACAAAGAGGGGCAGGTAATATTGAGGAAGCAGGGAAACTGCAGAAGGATTTGGACAGGTAGGGAGAGTGGGCAAAGAAATGGCAAATGGAATACAGCATACCAAATGGTTGGCATACAGCATACCAGTACGCTCCAGCACTTTGGTAGAAATAATAAAGGCATAGATTACTTTCTAAAAGGGGAGAGAATTCAGAAATAGGATGGATTTGGGAGTGCTGGTGCAGAATTCCACAAGGGTTAATTTGCGGGTTGAGTTGGCAATAAGGAAGGCAAATGCAATGCTAGCATTCGTTTCAAGGGGACCAGAATATAAGAGCAAGAATGTAATGCTGAGGCTTCATCAGGCACTGGTTGGGCCACATTTGGAATATTGTTTTTGGCCCCATATCTGAGGAAGGATGTAATGATTGGGTTAATTTCTGAGAAATATTTGAAGGCTCTGGGCCGGTACTCACTGGAGTTTAGGAGAATGATGGGGTATCTCATTGAAACCTACTGAGTAATGAAAGGCATAGAGTGGACATGGAAAGAATGTTTCCAGTGATGGGAGAGTCTCGAACAAGAGGGCACAGCCTCAGAATAAAAGAATGCACCTTCAAAATGGAGACACAATAGACAATAGGTGCAGGAGTAGGCATTCCACCCCTCGAGCCAGCACCGCCATTCAATGTGATCATGGCTGATCATCCCCAATCAGTACCTCGTTCCAGCCTTCTCCCCATATCCCTGATATGCGGAGCCCTATCTAGCTCTCTCTTGAAAGTATCCAGAGAACTGGCCTCCACCGCCCTCTGAGGCAAGAATTCCACAGACTCACAACTCTCTGTGAGAAAAAGTGTTTCCTCGTCTCCGTTCTAAATGGCTTATCCCTTATTCTTAAACTGTGGCCCCTGGTTCTGGACTCCTCCAATATCGGGAACATCCTCGGAAGAATATTTTTAGCCAGAGGATGGCGCGTTTGTGGAATTCACTGCCACCGGTGGGTGTAGAGGCCAAGACATTGTGTATTTTTAAGGTGGCAATTGATAGGTTTTTGATTAGAGCGTCAAAGGTTACGAGCAGAAGGCAGGAGAATAGGGTTGAGATGGAAAAAAATATCAGCCATGATTGAATGGCAGAGCAATTTTGATGGGCCGAATGGCCTAATTCTGCTCCTGTCATATGGTCTTCTCAAAGAGACCTGAGGGGCAACCCTTTGATGGGTCTATGGAATGAGATGCCAGAGGAAGCTGTAGAGGCAGGTCAATTACAACATTTAAAAGACATTTAGATAGGTACATAGTATGAAATGTTTAGGGGGATATGGGTTCAATGCAGGCAAATGGGACCCGATCAGTTTTAAAACCTGTTTGGCGTGGATGTGGGGGATCTCAGGGTCTGTTTCCTATGGCTTCCTGCTCTGTTGTAAATTTCTATGAAGCTTCTCTAAATTATTCCATGCATTAATTTAATATTTTATCATGAACTCGATAATTATTAGAAAACAATCTTACCAACTGCTCGTCCTGATAGGAATCAACAGGAATGGGCTGCGTTGCCATCATAGTTTCAAGAAAAGTAGTTTCAACTTTTGCATCATGAGGGAGGAAGTCAATGCCCCTGAAATATAACCAGATAGAAAATTAAGGGTGGAGTGATTTGAGCCAGCTAATATTGTTCTTTTTGCTTACTTTAGAAATACTGACAATTAGTCATTGAATGGACAGCCTTTACAATGGAAAATTAAGGATGCCTCACATGTACTGAATAAAGACAGGCTCAGGACTGTCATCTATTGCATGTTCACAATTATAGTGGATGTGGAGATGATGTTTCCACTACTGGGACCAGAGGGCACAACCTCAAATTAAAAGGATCCTACCTTTAGAAGAAAGATGAGGAGGAATTGCTTTGATGGCTGTCAAGGGGCAGGCCAAGTCATTGGGTATTTTTGACGTGGGGATTGATAAATTCTTGATTAGTATGGGTGTCAAAGGTTATGGGGAGAAGGCAGGAGACTGGGGTTGAGGGGGAAGATAGATCAACCATATTGAATGGCAGAGCAGACTCGGTGGGTCGAATAGCCTAAAGGGCCTGTCCCAGTTAGACGATTTTTTAGGCGACCACAGGCGACTAGGCTGTCGCCACATGGTCACCGGGGTGTCGCCTGTATAGTCATGTGTAGTATCCTCAGGCACCCAAAGAGTCATAGCGTCTTTCTGGTCACCGCTGGAATTTCAACTTGTTGAAACATTTTTGGAGACAGTCGGCGACAGTGGGTTTGACACCAATGAGCGTAACTTAACTTCTCCTGACATAGGTGTTGTCGTAGTTGTCGCCAGGTTAACGTAGGTTGTCACCAGGTTAACGTAGGTTGTTGCCAGGTGATGTAGGTTGTCGCCGGTACTGACTTTGTGGGGTTTTTTGTTGTTAAAGTATAGATTCTATTCCAAATTTTATGCCGAAGGGGGGGTCCAGTTGCCGTTTTTTCGACGACCTGCTACGACTATGACAGTCGCCGGCAGTCGCCTAAAAATAGCCTAAGTGGGACAGGCCATTTATTCTACTCCTATGTTTTATGATCTTAGGAAGTATGAATCCAAATTCCTGACTTTGAATACCAATGCATTACAACAGTGTCTCCTCTGGGATGAATGTTTGTGCATAGCACATTTCAGACAATGCCTCCCCACCCCACCCCACCCCCCACTAATTAAATGTCCACAGGTTGGGGAGGAATGTGTGACAGCTAAGTAGACCAGGAGAAGCAGGCATGTGTGATACTTCAAGATTTCTAATTAGTGTTCTAAACAGTGGATATGGCACTGAACTCTGGAGGCATCAGAAACGAGATTCGCCAGGCTAATTCCTGGGATGAGAGGGTTGTCCAACCAAGAAAGACTAAATAATTTGGGACTATATTCCTAAACTATTCCTGGAGTTTAGAAGAATGATGGGTGATCAAACATACAAGATCCATTGAAATGGCCTCTTCCTCCACTTCCCTTGGCAGCGTGTTCCAATCACCTCCCACTCTTCCTGTTATACATTCTCTTCTGCATAATCAATGTAAATGAACAATAAAGGACAGCACCAATCCCTGTGGCACGCCACGGGTTAGAGGTCTCTAAAACGGCAAAATAAAACTCCACCACTCCCATCGGATATCTGTCCAAGTTGCTCTTCTGCCCATACTCCCATGTTTTCTAACCTTGTGGACCAGCCAACCTTGCTGTGGTTCATACAGCAATGTCCACCCAATTCCTTGACAATCCTCTTGGTGACCTCCTCAAAGAATTCAATCCAATATTAGATCTAAGGAGAAGGCGTAAGTAAGTAAGATTTGAGGTTAGAGAAAATGTCACAATTCAGCAAAGACCAAGGAATTGATGATAGGGAAAGTAGAATATGAGAGTGGTGTAGTACAACTATAATAGTTTCAATGAATATGTAAAAAGGAAAAGGTTAACAAATGTAGGTCTGTCACAAATTAAAACGGGAGAAATTATACTGGGAATACAAAAAACAGTAGAAGATGCACTGGTTGTAATTTTCCAAAATTTATAGAATCAAGAATGGCTCCCAGATCAGATGGCAGCAGATTTAGTTGCACCGAAAGGAAGGAAAAAATGGACAACTAATGATTTGTTAACCAGATATAAGTATTAAAGTAAATGGTAGAAAATATTCTTAAAGGAGTACTACGAAAATAGTAATAGGACGGGACAGAATCAGCTTGGACATGGAAGTCAATATCAATTCATAAAACCGTAAGTTTTTTTCGTGGATATAACTAGCAAAACAGATAAGGGGAGCCAAGTGATGTTTTGCAGGGACAAGAGGCTGCAGATGCTGATTGTGTGGCCAAAAAAAGGGTAGCTTCAGGAACTTAGTAGTTCTGGTAGCATTTGTGGAGGGAAACAGAAGATTACGTTTCAGGCCAATATTGTTCATCTGGACACAATGTTTTCTATTTGGACTTTCAGAATTCTTTTCATTAGTGTTTCACAAAGGTCGTTAAAATAAATCACATGGGGATGGAGGTAATATGGAGTAATTGAACAAGGATTGTTATCAGACAGAAAACAAAATTGAATGAAATGGGTCAGTTGTTTGGGAGACTGAGACCAATGTGATGCCACAGTGATTGGTGGTGAGGTCCCAACTGTTCACAAATGTTATCAAGTGTTGTGTTTCCAAATTTTCTGATGATACCACGCTAGGTGGTAGTGTAAGTTGTTAGGAGGATGCAAAGAGGCTTTAACAACCAAACTGCTGGAGGAACTCAACAGGTCAGGCAGACAGCATCCGTGAAGGCAAATGGATGGTCGACATTTCTGATCGAGACCCTGCATCAGGATTGAGAGCATAAGGTGAGGTATCCAGTGTGAAGAGGTGAGGGGAAGGGGTGAGACAGGAGCTGGCAAGACAATAGGGGGATCCATGTGTGGAGAAGTTGAGCAGATGGAGATGGGGTGGTGGAGATAGCAGAGGGTTGTAGAAAATGG
Source organism: Malacoraja senta (assembly GCA_038087875.1). Taxonomy (NCBI): domain Eukaryota; kingdom Metazoa; phylum Chordata; class Chondrichthyes; order Rajiformes; family Rajidae; genus Malacoraja; species Malacoraja senta. The sequence goes on along the minus strand of JAXLNO010001645.1, from coordinate 154,798 downwards.
TGATCAAGGTCACCATCCCCCTTCTGAACTAACAACACTACCAACTAAGATCCTGATTTCATCATTAAAGCTGACAAAGATGGAATTGTTGTGGTCTGGTGAACTGACCGCTTGCTCGAAGAGGCCAAATGTCAGCTCTCAGAAACATTCTGGTACTTCCATTTGACTCCATGGTTGAACATCAGGCCATTATCTTCCACACAGTCACAAATCTCATTTCCTTGGGAGATATTCCCTCCACAGCAAATAATTTTTTTTTAAATCCTGTCTTATTAATCATAGAATGCAAGACAAAGGTAGCTAGAATGTACAAGCATAGTAAGAGTTTCTTTGGATATTTTGAAACAAGGAAAGAAGTGATCTGATAGAAAGCAAGTCTAGTGAATTAAGGAAAATAAAATGGGAAATGTTATTTTGTATTCACGTGAATATGTAACATCCCTGAAACACCTGCAAATTGGGTATTGGAACTGAGGTCTCATGCAAACGAGAAGAACAACACCTCATATTTCATTTGGGTATCCTACACTTGGGAAGCATTTTCACTCAGAGGGTAATCTGCATCTGGAATGAGCTGCCAAAGGAAGCTATAGATTCAGATACAATTCAACATTTTAAATGATATTTGGACAAATAAATGGAAAGGAAGGATTTGGAGCGCTATGGGCCAAATTCAGACAAATGGCGCAGTATGTCGGGATATACAAGATTATTTGAAGGACATGTTTGTACGCTGTGCTGCTCTCTAACTGTGCCTTTAAATTAGGGAAGGCCAACTGCAAGTACCCCAACAACTTAAATAATGAGTTCCCAAAAGGATTGTTTTCTCTGAAGCGTCAGAGACCTGATGGAAGTTTATAGAATTATGGGAGGCATAGATACAGAACCTTTTACCCACGTTGGAAATGTTAAAGACCAGAGGGCATAGCTTTAAGGGGGGAGGTTTAGAAGTTTTTTTTACACTGAGTGGTAGGTAGTTGTCAGGGCCCCTAGATAAGATAGCAATGTTTAAGAGGCATTAGGGTTATAGACAGATGGAGCGACATGAAATGGAGGGATATTGACTGTGTGCAGACAGACGTGCATTTTAAATTGGCATCATGGTCAGCACAGACAACATGGACAGAAGGGCCTGTTCCTGTGCTGTGTTGTTCAATGTATCCTGGACTGTTTAGGTGGCAAGGGAGGCGATTGCTGGGACCCTGACAGGGACAGAGACTTTTAAATCTTTGCTTGCCATAGGTGAAGCGCGGACAACTTTATTCAAGGGCAGCAGGGATAAGACAGGGATGTATAGTTCTTTAAGTCTAAAATGCGGCATGGAAGTTAATGGATAAAATTCTGAGGGACACTGATAGAGTTGACCAGATTATTAGAGGCAGCATGGTAATTGAACTCCTCACCCAATTGCCCTGTTGGAGTTCCTTCACCAGAGGTACTGCAGTGATTCCAAGTGACACATCACCACCTTCCTAAAGGCAATTAGGGATGAGTAATAAATGCTAGCATAAGCTGTTCACATTAGAACACACAAACATCACACTTCAAATCTAACACGTTTTGCTTTTATTTTACACGTAAGCAACAATAAAATGGCACAACAAAACTGGCAACTGACTAGATGGCTGAACAAAATGGGCAAAAATGTCTTCCAGTCTTATGGAAATAGAGGGCATGTTTATAAATGCACAGAAAATCCTTTCAACAAAATATTTATTGCACAGTGAGTGACTGCTCCATATCAGACATCGTGAAATGTATTTTGATTATCTGAACACGAATGGAAGAAATTCTGTGACAGATAGGCTTGGAATTTCCTTCCTAGAACAAAGGAATCTGAGGGGTGACCTGATGGAGGTATACAAAATCATATGAGGTAGAGACAGAGTCGGTAGTCAGAATCTTTCTCCCATAATGGGGTATCAAATACAAAAAGGCATAGGTTTAGTGAAATAAAGGAGAAAGGGGATTTGAGGGGAAAGATTTTTTTTAAACATAGAGAGAGATTGAGACCTGAAACTAGGGGGTGGAATATAATATAATCTTATGTATAAGAAACATTTGGAAAGACACTTGAAGACATAGAAGGATATAGACCCAATGTAGGTAAATGGGATTAATAATATGGGCAATTACACAGTGAATGGTAGGGCTGTGGGGAGTGTTATAGAGTGGAGGGATCTTGGAGTGCAGGTACAAAGTTCCTTGAAGGTGGAGTCACGGGTAGATAGGGTGGTCAAAAAGGAATTTAGCACTTTGGCCTTCATAGAAACATAGAAAATAGGTGCAGGAGTAGGCCATTCGGCCCTTCGAGCCTGCACCGCCATTCAATATGATCATGGCTGATCATCCAACTCACTATCCTGTACCTGCCTTCTTTCCATACCCCCTGATCCCTTTAGCCACAAGGGCCACATCTAACTCCCTCTTAAATATAGCCAATGAACTGGCCTCAACTACCTTCTGTGGCACAGAATTCCAGAGATTCACCACTGTGTGAAAAATGTTTTTCTCATCTCGGTCCTAAAAGATTTCCCCCTTATCCTTAAACTGTGATCTCTTGTTCTGGACTTCCCCAACATCGGGAACAATCTTCCTGCATCAAGCCTGTCCAACCCCTTAAGAATTTTGTACGTTTCTGTATGATCCCCCCTCAATCTTCTAAATTCTAGCGAGTACAAGCCAAATCTATCCAGTCTTTCTTGATATGAAAGTCCTGACATCCCAGGAATCAGGCTGGTGAACCTTCCCTGTACTCCCTCTATGGCAAGAATGTCTTTCCTCAGATTTGGAGACCAAAACTGTACGCAATACTCCAGGTGTGGTCTCACCAAGACCCTGTACAACTGCAGTAGAACCTCCCTGCTCCTATACTCAAATCCTTTTGCTATGAATGCTAACATACCATTCGCTTTCTTCACTGCCTGCTGCACCTGCATGCCTACTTTCAATGACTGGTGTACCATGACACCCAGTTCTTGTTGCATCTCCCCTTTTCCTAATCGGCCACCATTCAGTTAATAGTCTACTTTCCTGTTTTTGCCACCAAAGTGGATAACCTCACATTTATCCACATTATACTGCATCTGCCAATCACCCAGCCTATCCAAGTCATCTTGCAGCCTCCTAACATCCTCCTCACAGCTAACACTGCCCCCCAGCTTCGTGTCATCCGCAAACTTGGAGATGTTACATTCAATTCCCTCGTCCAAATCATTAATATATATTGTACTGAGCCTTGCGGTACCCCACTAGTCACTGCCTGCCATTCTGAAAAGGACCCGTTTACTCCTACTCTTTGCTTCCTGTCTGCCAGCCAGTTCTCTATCCACATCAATACTGAACCCCCAATACCGTGTGCTTTAAGTTTGTATACTAATCTCTTATGTGGGACCTTGTCGAAAGCCTTCTGAAAGTCCAGATATAACACATCCACTGGTTCTCCCTTATCCACTCTACTAGTTACATCCTCGAAAAATTCTATAAGATTCGACAGACATGATTTACCTTTCATAAATCCATGCTGACTTTGTCCAATGATTTCACCATTTTCCAAATGTGCTGCTATCCCATCTTTAATAACTGACTCTAGCAGTTTCCCCACTACCGATGTTAGACTAACTGGTCTGTAATTCCCTGTTTTCTCTTTCCCTCCCTTTTTAAAAAGTGGGGTTACATTAGCTACCCTCCAATCCTCAGGAACTACTCCAGAATCTAAAGAGTTTTGAAAAATTATCACTAATGCATCCACTATTTCTGGGGCTACTTCCTTAAGTACTCTGGGATGCAGCCTATCTGGCCCTGGGGATTTATCGGCCTTTAATCCATTCAATTTACCTAACACCACTTCCCGGCTAACCTGGATTTCACTCAGTTCCTCCATCTCATTTGCTGTCCCCTGTTATTTCCGGCAGATTATTTATGTCTTCCTTAGTGAAGACAGAACCAAAGTAGTTATTCAATTGGTCTGCCATGTCCTTGTTCCCCATGATCAATTCACCTGTTTCTGACTGTAAGGGACCTACATTTGTTTTAACTAATCTTTTTCTCTTCACATATCTATAAAAACTTTTGCAGTCAGTTTTTATGTTCCCTGCCAGTTTTCTTTCATAATCTATTTTCCCTTTCCTAATTAAGCCCTTTGCCCTCCTCTGCTGGACTCTGAATTTCTCCCAGTCCTCTGGTAGGCTGCTTTTTCTGGCTAATTTGTACGCTTCATCTTTTGTTTTGATACTATCCCTGATTTCCCTTGTTATCCACGGATGCACTACCTTCCCTGATTTATTCTTTTGCCAAACTGGGATGAACAATTGTTGTAGTTCATCCATGCAGTCTTTAAATGCCTTCCATTGCATATCCACTGTCAACCCTTTAAGAATCAATTGCCAGTCTATCTTGGCCAATTCACGTCTCATACCCTCAAAGTTACCTTTCTTTAAGTTCAGGACCCTTGTTTCTGAATTAACAATGTCACTCTCCATCGTAATGAAGAACTCAACCATATTATGGTCACTCTTGCCCAAGGGGCCACGCATAACAAGACTGCTAACTAACCCTTCCTCATTACTCAATACCCAGTCTAGAATAGCCTGTTCTCTCGTTGGTTCCTCTACATGTTGGTTTAGAAAACTATCCCGCATACATTCCAAGAAATCCTCTTCCTCAGCACCCCAGCCAATTTGATTCATCCAATCTATATGTAGATTTAAGTCACCCATTATAACTGTTTTACCTTTGTTGCATGCATTTCTAATTTCCTGTTTGATGCCATCCCCAACACCACTACTACTGTTGGGTGGCCTGTACACAACTCCCACTAGCGTTTTCTGCCCCTTAGTGTTTCATCAGTCAGAGTGTTGAGTATTGAAGTTGGGAGGTCATGTTGCAGTTATATAAGACGGTGAAGCCGCATTTAGAGTATTGTGTTCAATTCTGGGCACCATGTTATAGAAAAAATGTTGTCTCGCTGGAAAGGGTACAGAGCAGATTTTCGAAGATGTTGCCAGGATTCGAGGTTCTGAGCTATAGGGAAAGGTTGTGTAGGCTGGGTCATTATTCCTTGGATAGGAGGAGGATGAGGGATGATCTTATAGAGGTGTATATAATCATGAGAGGAATAGATCGGGCAGATGCCCAGAGTAGGGGATTCGAGGATCAGAGGACATAGGTTTAAGGTGAAGAGGAAAATATTTAATAGGAATCTGAGGGGGTAACTATTTCATGCAAAGGATGGTGGGTGTATGGAACTAGCTGCCAGAGGAGGTAGTTGAGGCTGGGACTATCGCAACGTTTAAGAAACAGTGAGATAGGTACATGAATAGTACAGGTTTGGAGAGATATGGGCCAAATACAGGCAGGTGGGACTGGTGTTGCTGGGACATGTTGGCTGGTGTTGGCAAGTTAGGCTAAAGGGTCTGTTTCCACACTGTATTACTCAAAAAAAGTTGGGCATGAATGTGATGTGTTGTGCAACGCTATGATACATGTTCTAAAAGGTTGAATGGGGATAACCGAAATGGAGGACGGCATTACTACAATTTCCTGGTGCTATAATTGATTGGGATTAAATTTAAGATTTCTCTTTGGTAGGCTATTCGTTTTCTGCCCTCTATTAACCCGGACACTGAATATCTAAGAGAGGGCAGGCAATAACACAGAAGCCAATTCCATATAAGGATGCTGCTGAAAAATGATCTAAGTCTTTCAAGTGGGTCACAAGAAATGGTTTAAATCATGCTGTTGGCCTCTGGGAAAGTCCAAAAAGTTAAAGCTTCACATTCTGGGAAGTTCAAACAGGACTCACAATACAATAGTCTTTTAGAATTAGCACATGGTAGCAATTAATAACGAGCTCAAAAGTGCCGTTAGCAAAGGTCACCTCGTGAAAAGCAGTGTTGTCTAAAAAGATAAGGAATACATGAGAGTCCATCCAGCTGTAACCAAGGCAGTCCTTTAATGGCGGGTATTTGCTATCAATGATCTGACCTTCAGCAACTTGTTGGATTGTGGCTGTGACACTTTGCTAATATGTTGGCAGAAATTACCATAATTAAAAGTAAACTGTTATCACAGAATTATATTGTGCAAATGGAGATTAGTCAGACCATCTGGCTCTTTGAACAAGTTTTTCAATTAGCCATATCCTCCTGCTCTACTCCATAGCCATTTCCTCTTTAAATATTTATCATGTTTCCTTTTGAAAACTATTGAATTTAATGCCCTAACTCTGCTAGGAGTGCTTTGCCATTCATCACCACAGAAACAACAGCAGTCGTTTATCCTCTCTCTGGTTCTCATGTATTACTTTAAATCAATGCCCCCAGCTTACCAACTCTTTCATCACTGCAAACCATTCCACCAAAGCCTGATATTTGGACACCGCTCAGTAAATCTTTCCTTACCCATTTCAGTTGTAGAAAAAATAATCCAGCTAGATTCCTCTGGTCTATCAGACCACCCAGGGCCCTACCATTCACGGTGTAGTTCCTGGCCTGGTTTGGCTTCCTAAAAGGCTACACCTCACACTTATCTGAATTAAACTTTATTTTGGCATTCCTCAGTCCATTTGCCCAGCTGATCAAGATTCCACTAAAATTCTCGATAACCATCTTCACTGTCTATGACACCATCTATTGTAGTGCCATCTGTAAACTTACTGATCATGCCTTGTACATTCTCATCCAAATCGTTGCTATAAGTGAAAAGGAGACAAAAAGAGTGCCAGATAAGGAAAGAAGTGGAGTGAAACATAGAGCGGGAGGGAGGGAAATGGCTGGAAAGGAACAATAAGAAGGAAACAAGAGGGGGGAGTAGTTGAAATCAGAGGAGGGTAAGGAACCATGTGATGGGATGGTGGGAGTAATGTGCGTGCATCGCGGGGTGGATGGTGGGAAGAGGGGGGTAGGGAGGTATTGCTTAAAATTTGAGAATTCAATGTTCATACTGTTGGGTTATATGCAACGCAAGCAGCATTGGAGGTGCTGTTCTTCCCGTGTGCTTGTAGCCTCACTCTGGCAGTGGAGAAGGCAAAGACTGAAAGGTCGGTATGGGAATGGGAGGGGGAGTTGAAATGCTTAGCAATTGGGAGTTTCAGCAGGCCTTGGCAAACAGAGCGCCAGTGTTCGATGAAACAGTCGCCTATTCTATGTTTGTAGAGGAGAACACATCGGGAGTAAAAAAAGCAGTAAATGAGGTTTGAAGAGGTCTCATCTGGAAGGGCTGCTGGGATCCATGGATGGAGATGTAGGGGCACATGTTACATCTCTTGTGGTTGCTGGGGAGTGCATGGGTTGGGTTGGAAGGGATGATCAAAACAAGGAGTTGCAGAGAGAGTAATGTCCACAGAAAGGGTTGGAGACAGAATGATCTGACTGGCAATGCGATCACGATGAAGGCGGTGGAAATTATGTAGAATGATATGTTGGACGTGGAGACTGGTGGGGTGAAAGGTAAGGGTCAGGGGAGCTCTATCTGGTATCGTCTGGGGAAAGGGGCAGCCAGAGCAGAACTACGGGAAACAGGAGGTACAGGTGAGGGCACCATCCATAACAGCAGAGGTGAAACCACATTTACTGAAGAAAGAGGACATCTCAGATGGTCTTGAGTGCAAAGCATCATCTTGGAAGCAGATTTGGCAGAGACAGAGAAATTTAAAGAGATAGTATCCTTGCAAGAGGCAGGGTGGGAGGAGGTGTAGTCAATAGACAATAGGTGCAGGAGTAGGCCAATCGGCCCTTCGATGATCATGGCTGATCATCCCCAATCAGTACCCCGTTCCTGCCATCTCCCCATATCCCCTGACTCCGCTATCTTTAAGAGCCCTATCTAGCTCTCTCTTGAAAGTATCCACAGAACCGGCCTCCATCGCTCTCTGAGGCAGAGAGTTCCACAGACTCACAACTCCCTGTGTGAAAAAAGTTTTTCCTCATCTCCGTTCTAAATGGCTTACCCCTTATTCTTAAACTGTGGCCCCTGGTTCTGCACTCCCCCAACATCGGGAACATGTTTCCTGCCTGTAGCGTGTCCAAACCCTTAATAATCTTATATGTTTCAATAAGATCCCCTCTCACCCTTCTAAACTCCATAGTATACAAGCCCAGCCGCTCCATTCTCTCAGCATATGACAGTCCCACCATCCCTGGAATTAACATTGGAAACCTACGCTGCACTCCCTCAATAGCAATAATGTGCTTCCTCAAATTAGGGGACCAAAACTGCACACAATACTCCAGGTGTGCTCTCACTAGGGCCCTATACAACTGCAGATGAACAACTCTTTGCTCCTATACTCAACTCCTCTTGTTATGAAGGCCAACATGCTATTCGCTTTCTTCACTGCCTGCTGTACCCGCATGCTTACTTTCATTGACTTATGAACAAAGACCCCCAGATCCCGTTGCACTTCCCCTTTTCCCAACTTGACACCATTTAGGTAATAATTTGCCTTCCTGTTTTTGCTACCAAGGTGGATAACCTCACATTTAACCACATTAAACTGTGGTTAATGTCAAGGTAGTTGTGGGAGTCTGTGAGCTTGCACTTGCCCATTCCGTGATGCAAACAGAGAGATCAAGAAAGAGAATGCCTGAGATTTGAGGGTGAAAGTTAATTTGAGCGAAGTGTGAATTAGTGGTAAAGTTGAATAGATCAACAAGTTCTACACGAGTACAGTAGGCTACTGCAATGCAATCATCGACATAGCAGAGAAAGAATGGGGTATGGTTTTGAACAAAGAGTGTTCAACGGAACCTACAAAATGACATGCATAGCTGGGGACCATGCAAGTCTTGAGGAAGGTAGATAAATCTTCCGGGTCCTGATCAGATATATCAAAGGACACTATGGGAAGTTAGAGAAAAAAATTGCAGAGGGATCTAGAAGTGTACATAAATAGTTCCTTAAAAGTGGAAATGTTTGGAGGGTTATGGGCTAGGTGTGGCAAATTAAATTAGATCAGGTAGGCAATGTGGTCAGCATGGATGAATTGGGCAGACCAGGCCTTATCCTGATCCAAATAAATGCATGTAAACATTGGTGCCAGACCTGCCAGTATTTCCAGCATTTTGGTTTAATTTGATATCATTGGTTCATCACGTAATTGGTTCATGCTTCTCCGTGGATTGTCACCTTGTCGTGGTGGAGAAGCTTGTGTGGACCTGAGATCCTGAGACGATTCTGTCTGGAGCTGTGCTCCTGGTAGGGCCACCCATGGCGGTAAGGTCGACGGGGAGGTCTCTGACAAAGAGCAATCCAACCAAGACCTCAACGGTGGAACAGGCGGAGGATGATGGCTGACTTTAGTGGAGCGTCACAACGGATGGGAAGGCGGATGAAGGCTGCAGCAGAAAAGGGTCTCCGGTCGTCTTGGACTCCATGCACCTGGATCCTGACCCAGATCTGTCAAGTGCCGTGGGGTGGCTGTCTGTGCACCAGTCTCCCCACGTTAAAAAAGTCACGCACAGGCGTCCTCCATAAAGGGAATAGCACCCTGGGGACACCCATGGTCAGCCATGACCGAAGGGGGCTAAGAAGGTTCATCACTGTTCTCCAAAGGCTGTAGTTTAACAAAAACCAAGAAACCGTGGCAATTTGTCAAAGGCCGAGATGTGGCCGCGGAGTCATTGACTGGAGCAGAACTGTGCTGCCCGTCAGCGCCGGACTGCGGCTCAAGAACTGGCCTAACCGCGGCTCAACAACTGGCCGGACCGGTGCAGGGGCGGGGCTTGGCCAGCTGTCCATCACTGCAGAGGCGGGGCCGTCAGCCGTCAATCACAGGCGCCCCCGCCCCCGAACCTCCCGCGCTTTGTGGCAACGGCGCCATTTTGCGCCTCACACCCCCGGCCCGCCCCCCCTCCTCCTCCTCACAACCCCCCCGCCCTGCTCCTCGCCCGCCCCCCCTCTCCTCCCCCCCCCCCCCCCCCACACCACACCGCTCTTCAAACCCGGCCGCGCGACCCCGTCCCGCCAGTCATCGGGTTGCGCGCGCGCGCCCGCCCGTCCACAAGGGCGCGAACCCGCCCCTCACAGGCGCCCCAACAAAGCGAGCGGGCCCGGCCGTGTGTGTGAGGCGAGGCCGGGGCCCGGGCCGTGGGCGTGTGTGTGCGGGGCCCGGGCCGTGTGTGTGTGTATGTGTGCGGGACCGTGGGCGTGTGTGTGTGTGCGCGGCCGGGGCCCGGGCGGCGGCAGCGGGGCGGCCGCGGGCGCTGACTGACAGCTTACCTGAATGCCAATCTTCATCAGACTGACAAGGCGCTGCAGCAATCAGCCCCACGCAGCGCCGCGCGTCATCACGCAGGGCCGCGCACTCACGCCCTGCGCGTGACGTACACATGGCACCGCCCCCTCCGTCCGGGCCCAGCGTCCGGCCTGGCCCAGTCCCCACATAACACGGCGGCCCCACACCCCGGCCTGGCCCCCACATACCCTGGCCTGGCCCGGTCCCCACATACCCCGGCCTGGTCCCACACACCCACGGCCTGGACCAGTCCCCACACACCCATCGGTCTGGTCCAGTGTCCAGACTGGCCCGGTCCCCACACACCCCGGTCTGGCCCCACGGCCTGGCCCAGTCCCCACACACCCATCGGTCTGGTCCAATGTCCAGACTGCCCTGTCCCCACACACCCACTGGTCTGGCTCACCATCGCCTCCCATATACAGTGTCCAGCGACACAGCCCATCACCGGAGATAGATTATCAACAGACATTTATTGTAAACCTACTGACTCACACATCTATCTGCCACCTGCAAAGACTCAATCCCAATTCCTCTGTCTGTGCCACATCTGCGCTCAAGATGAGGTGTTCGATAACCAGGACATCCGAGATGTATTCCTTCATTAGTGAATGGGGGTTCCCCCCTTCCATCATAGGTGAGGCCCTCACATGGGTCTCCTCGGTATCCTGCAGCTCTGCTCTTGCTCCCTTTCCCCCCAGTCGCAACTGGAACAGTCTCCCTAGTCCTCATCAGCCATCAGCATATAGTACACCCCATCAGCCATCGCATATAGTACATAATCTTCCTACATTTTTGCCACCTCCAACGGGATTCCACCACTAGCCACTTCTTCCTTTGTAACAACGTTTTTGTAACTTCGTAAGGGCCGCAGGTGGCTGCTTTTTGTATACATTGGGTATGCAGGCAAAGAATTTTATTGTGCCTTGTCACGTGACAGTAAAGTATTCCTTTCGCCCTAGTCACAACAGGGACTGTCCCTCACATGGGTCTCCTCGGAATCCTGCAGCTCTGCTCTTGCTCCGCCACCCCCTAGTTGCAACAGGGGCAGAGTCCTCCTTGTCCTTACCTTTCATCCCATCAGCCATCGCAAACAACACATAATCCTTCGACATTTTCGCCACCTCCAACAAGATCCCACCATGAGTCACATTTTCCAGAGCTGCCAACTCTCACGCATTGAGCGTGAGACTCACGCATTTCGCCCAATTCTCACGCTGATCACGCTCTGTCGAGAGAAATTCTGTGATCAACGAGAATTTCAAAAATAATCTGCTTGTGTGTGCGTCTGTTGACAAGACAGCAGCATTCTTATTCTCTGTTATTCTCACTTGACCGAACCGTCACACACCTCCAAACCATGTCCCCATGTAAATTTACATTGAAAGATACGGACCGGGCAGTGAATGAGTATCACCCAGCGCAGCAAGTAAGGCCATGTTCTGCTCCCGGCCCGGCAGCAGTCGGAATGTAAGGATTTGCGGGAAGCGGCTGACATGAGCGAGCCTGGCGAGCGGCAGGGGACAGGTACATGGGCCGCGGAACCGAGGTGGCTGCAGCCCCCCCACTTTTTGGGCTAGACATGTTCCAATATCTCCGGCTTTGGACGAGGCGCTGCTGTGCTCTGAGGAACCTGGTCATGGGTGTTCGAGAGCCAGGGCGGAGGGCGGGATGGAGTGGCGGGGCAGGACGGGGAGCCGGGGCTGGCGAGTGTATGCTGGGCTGGCGAGTCGCTCGCTGCAGCTCCAGCCATGGAGCAGCCTCAGTGCCGTCGGAGGCGTCAGAAGCGTTGCGCCGCGGCCGTGAGAGTCTCTGTGCCGAATTCTCCCAGGTGACCGGCATGGACCAGGCTGCGGCTCGGTGCATCCTGGAGGACAACCAGTGGCTGCTGGAAGTAGGTACCAAGCACTGGGTGGAAGCGGTGGAAGATAGTGGCCTTCAAATGGGGGTGGTTGGAGAAAGCATCCTGCTTGCCTGCTAGATTTTCACTTACTGTAACTGCAGGAAAAATGTTCCCGATGCTGGGGAGTCCAGAACCAAGGGCCACACACAGTTTCAGAATAAGGGGTTGGCCATTTAGGACTGAGATGAGGACAACCCAGAGAGTTGTGAATCTGTGGAATTCTGTGCCACACAGAAGGCACCTCTCCTAAGGTTCACCCACTTAGAAGCTGTCGTGACAGAAGACGTTGATGCACTGAGCGGCGCACTGGCTTGTGATGCAAAAAGTGCTGTTGAGCCAAAACCAAGGAGGCCGACGTCAGGCAACGCAGTGGTGGTTGGAGACTCCATTGTGAGAGGTACGGACAGGGGTTTCTGCGGCAACAGACGGGATTCGAGGATGGTGTGCTGCCTCCCGGGTGCCAGGATCCAGGATGTCACGGACAGAGTGCAAAAAATCCTCAAGGGCGAAGGTGAACAGCCGGAAGTTGTAGTGCATGTTGGCACAAACGATGTCGGAAAGAAGGGGATAAATATTCTGAAGCGTGACTTTAGAGAGTTCTTTGGAGTAAGGGGGAACTGTACAGAAGGGATGGATTGCACCTTAACAGGTGGGGGACCGGCATTCTGACAGGCAGGTTTGCCACTGCGACACAGGTCAAACAGGTTTTAAACTAAATAAGGGGGGGTGTCAAGGACGGAGTTAAAGGGAAAGCGAGTAAATGGATAGTTAATGACCCCAGAATTAACGGGAAAGAAAGCTCACAAAGGGATAGGAGAGTATGGCCAAGTGTAGTAGGGATCGATGTGAATGGTGAGATGCGTAAGGAATTAAAAGTACTGTATTTGAATGCGCGAAGTATAAGAAGTAAAGTAGATGAGCTTGAGAATGGGGATTACCGACACGTGGCTGCAGGAGGATTGGGTCTGGGAACTTAATATTCAGGGTTATACATCCTAAGGACAGGCAGGTGGGCAGAGGAGGGAGGGGTAGCTCTTCTGGTGAGGGATGGAATTCAGTCCCTTGCGAGGGAAGACATAGGGACTGACGAGGTAGAGTCACTATGGATTGAGTTGAGGAATTGCAAAGGCAAGAAGACATTAATTGGTGTTATCTACAGACCCCCAAATTATAGCCCGGATGTAGGGTGTAAGTTGCAGCAGGAGTTAAAACTGGCATGTAACAAAGACTGTGGTGATGGGGGATTTCAATATGCAGGTAGACTGGGAAAATCAGGTTGGTTCAGGGCCCCAAGAAAGAGTTTTTAGAGTGTCTCCGAGATGGATTCTTAGAGCAGCTTGTGATGGAACCGACCAGAGAAAAGGCAATTCTGGATTTAGTGTCCAATGAACCAAATTTGATAAGAGAACTCGAGGTAAAGGAACCGCTTGGTGGTAGTGATCATAATATGACTAGTTTTAATCTGCAATTTGAGAAGGAGAAGGTTAAATCGGAAGTGGCAGTGATGCATCTGAACAAAGGGGATTATGAAGGCATGAGAGCGGAGCTTGCCAAGGTAGACTGGAAAGGGATACTAGCAGGAATGACGGTGGAACAGCAATGGCAGGAATTTCTGGGCATAATCTGGAAGACACAGGATCATTTCATTCCAAAAAGGAAGAAAGATTCTAAGGCAACCGTGGCTGACAAGAGAAGTTAGGGATAGAATAAAACTAAAAGAAATGATGTATAACACAGCAAAGAGTAGCCGGAAGCCAGAGGATTGGGAAACTCATAGGACAACAGAAGGAAACAAAACGGGCAATACGGGCTGAAAAGATGAAGTACGAAGGGAAGCTGGCCAGGAATATAAAGGACAGTAAAAGCTTCTTTAGATATGTTAAGGGAAAAAGAGTAGCAAAGTCAAATGTGAGTCCCTTGAAGGCAGACACGGGTGATATTATGGGAAACAAGGAAATGGCAGAAGAGTTCAACAGGTACTTCGGATCTGTCTTCACTAAGGAAGACACAAACAATCTCCCAGAAGTACTGGAGGACAGAGGATCTAAGGGGGTCGAGGAACTGAAAGAAATTTTCATTAGGCGAGAAATAGTATTGGGTAGGCTAATGGGACTGAAGGATGATAAATCCCCGGAGAGTCAATTATTAAAGAGGTAATAATGGGGCATTTGGATAGCAGTAAAAGGATTAGTCCAAGTCAGCATGGATTTATGAAAGGAAAATCATGCTTGACTAATCTTCTGGAATTTTTTGAGGATGTGACAAGTAAAACGGATGAAGGGGAGCCAGTGGATGTAGTGTATCTAGACTTTCAGAAAGCCTTTGATAAGGTTCCGCACGGGAGACTGGTGACTATAAAATTAGAACGCATGGTATTGGGGGTAGGGTGTTGACGTGGATAGAAAATTGGTTGCTAGACAGGAAGCAAAGAGTAGGAGTGAACGGGTCCTTTTCAGAATGGCAGGCAGAGGTGAGTGGAGTGCCGCAAGGCTCAGTGTTGGGACCGCAACTGTTTACCATATATATTAATGATTTGAAAGAGGGAATTAGGAGCAACACTAGCAAGTTTGCGGATGACACAAAGCTGGGTGGCAGTGTGAACTGTGAAGAGGATGTTATGAGGTTGCAGGGTGACCTGTACGGGTTGAGTGAGTGGGCAGATGCGTGG
>JAXLNO010001645.1:75337-139793 GCA_038087875.1 Malacoraja senta | reverse complement strand
CTGGAATAGTACTAGGTGTGCAGTCAAAGCTGGGACAATGGGAGTGTTCAGCACTGGGAACCTAAGCAGGTAAGCAGCTATGATCAGGGTAGAATAGGGGGGCCAGGTGTAAGGTTTGCTCAGGGTCAGGAATGAGAGAAGGTATGCAACTGGAGTCAGGGTCAGTAGTACCAGGTGTGCAGTGAGACCCAGGTTGGTCAACATGGGCCAAGTGCTTGAATATAATCTGATTTCCATACATGAATACACTAAGATCATTCATGTGCTGCACCTGTTGATCAGAGCCAGGCTCTACTGTAGAATTATTAGGAATGTAATATAGCCTAACCTTATTCATAGCTAATCCAATTTAAAGCATAAATATTGCATTCAAGTGTCAGTTAAAAGACTTGCTACGGTATGCACCAGATTGCACAATTTCAAGCTGAAAAATGCGAAAGCTCCGTACCATCATAGGGGGGGAGCAATCCCCCCCCTCGGTCGCTACGCTTCCTCGGGCTTGGTCTCTCACAATTTTTCACTCCCAACTCCCACCCAATGTTGGCAGCCCGGCATTTTCCCATCTCCACCCCTTTCCGCCTTCCGAAGAGACCGTTCTCTCCACAACTCCCTGGTTAACTCATCCCTTCCTACTCAAACCACCCCCTCTCCAGGTACCTTCTGCAACCGCAGGAGACACAACACCTGTCCCTAAACCTCCTTCCTCGACTCTGTCCAGGGACCCTAAGAGTCCTTTCAGGTTAGGCAGAGGTTCAGTTGCACCTCCTCCAATCTCATCTGTATCCGTTGTTCAAGATACAAACTCATACATGGGCGAGATCAAACGTGGACTGGGCGATCATTTCACTGAGCACCTTCAGTCCGCGTGAACCTAACTGATCTCCCGGTTGCTATACACTTTAATTCTTCCCATTCCCACTGACCTTTCTGTCCTAGGCCTCCTCCATTGTCAGAGTGAGGCTAATCGCAAATTGGAGGAACAGCATCATATATTTCACTTGGTCAGCTGACAACCCAGTGGTATGAATATTGATTTGTCTAACTTCAAATAACCCCTGCACTCCCTCTCCATCCCTTTTCCACCCGTCACACCAAGTTCCTGTTCACACCTAGCTAACAAGGGCCTGTTTCCTTTATCATCGTTACTTTTTTGCATATCTTTCATTCATTTGTTCCATCTCTCCACATCACTGTCTATATCTCTCATTTCCCTTACTCCTGACTAGTCTGAAGAAGGGTCTCGACCCGAAACGTTACCCATTCCTTCTCTTCAGAGATGCTGCCTGTCTCGCTGAGTTACTCCAGCATCTGCAGTTCCTTCCTACTCATCAAGAGAATTGATAGAAAGATACAGCATGGAAACAGGCCATTTGGCCCACCAAGCTCCTGCTGACCACCGTTCCCACAATCTCTATTGGATAATCTCTGATGAGTATTTGCACCTTCCTTATTTTTTAGCTCATTGTTTTGCATCAAAATACTAGAGAAGAAATGAGTGGAGCTGGATTCAGATAGTGAAGGAAGCAATTTTATTCTGTTTATATCAAGCCCGTACACTTGCTTCCAGTAGCAAGTCAGTGGCGAGGAGTCAATCTTCCTGAGGAGGGTTGGGGTAACCGGTACTTTGCCATCTCCATGTCTAGGTCTACAAAGGTCAGCGGGGTGTAATCGTGGTGCTGAATATTCTTGTAGGTGGAAGTGTCCAACACTTCATCAGCAGGCTCCTTGACTGGTTCTGCACAAAACACAAATAAAGAACTGATAATTATTCTTTATTCCAAGTACCCAGCGTCCTGCAGTTCCAGCAGCCTCCTGTCTC
This sequence comes from Malacoraja senta, assembly GCA_038087875.1. NCBI lineage: Eukaryota > Metazoa > Chordata > Chondrichthyes > Rajiformes > Rajidae > Malacoraja > Malacoraja senta. Next base: position 137,974 of record JAXLNO010001645.1, on the reverse strand, counting down.
GCAGACCCCAGTCTCCTGTACGCAGTCTCAGTCGCCACAGCCACCTATAGTCCCCACAGCCCCCTGCAGTCCCCGCAGCCACCAATAGTCCCCAGTTTCCTGTCCGCAGTCACAGTCCCACAGCCACCAACAGTCCCCAGTCTCCTGTCTGCAGTCACAGTCCCCAGTCTCCTGTCTGCAGTCACAGTCCCGCAGTCCCCACAGCTTGCTACAACCCACTCTGCTGCCTGAGCTCAGCTGAGCAGAGAGTGAAGACAGGACATCATGCCAGTGCTGCACTCTCCAATGATCCTTGCCAAAGTCAGGACTCTTGGAGACTGAGGTCACAGGTTCAATGCCTTAAATAATTAATGTCATGCTAACAAAGAGTTCAGTTAGTCGGACTTTCTTCGTCTAGATTTATTGATGCCAGGACTAATCACATTTTAATTGATTTTTAGAGTCCTGTGAGTATCCATGTGACTGGAGGCCAGTGCCTGCTGGTGTGTCTCGGATCTCTACGGGGCCCATTGCTATTTATCATCTGCATCAATGATCTCGATGGGAATGTACAAGTCATGCTTAGTAAGTTTGCAGATGACACAAAACTAGGTGGTGTGGACAGTGAAGATGGTTATCACGAATTAAAGTGGGAGCATGATCAGCTGGGCAAGTGGGCCGAGGAATGGCAAATAGAATTTAATTCAGATAAGTGTTGCAGTTTGGAAAGTCAAACCAGGGCAGAACCTTCACAATGAATGGTAGGGGCCTGGAGAGTGTTGTCGAGCAGAGGTATCTCGGACCAAAGTTATTTAGTTCCCTGAAAATAGAATCACAAATAGATAATGAAAGTGTAGAAAGCTTTTTGTACTTTAGCCTTTAGCTTTTAGGGAATTGAATATAGAAGTTGGAACATTATGTTACAGTTGACAAGACTTTGGTGAGGCCACTTTTGGAGGATTGTGTTCAGTTTTGATTACCCTGCAATAGGAAGGATGTTGTTAAGCTGGAAAGGGCACAGAGGATGTTGCCTGGCCTTGAGAGTCATACGGAGTCAGCATGAAACCAGCCACTTTGGCCTAACTCCTCCACGCCGACCAAGATGTCCAACAACACCAGTTCCTTTTTCCTTCATTTGACTCACATCCCTATACAAAGTGCTGGAGGTATATAAATTCATGGGGGAATAGGGTGAATTAGTGTTTTTACCAAGGGTATGGAATCAGAACTAGAGGGCATAGGTTTAAGGTGAATCATGAGATAACATAAGGGCAACTTTTTCCACACAGAGAGCGATGGGTATATAGAATGAGCTGCCAGAGGAAGTAGTTGATGCAGGTATAATATTGACATTTAAACAACATTTGGACAAGTACATGGATAGGATATGGGCAAAATGCCAGTAAATGGGACTATCTAAGATGGTGCATCTTGATCGGTGTGGATTAGTTGGGCTGAAGGACCTGTTTCCGTGCTGCATAACTGTATGACAAAGGATGCCAAAAGAGGAACCATGGAGACGGGCATTAGTTCATCACAAAATCTTCATGGACAATGAGTCTCAGTGTATGTTTGTCCCCCTGATTATCAGAGAACTTTAACCCTTGAGTCAACCAAAATAAGTAACAGGTTCCTGCCCATTACGGGGAACTCAGCATTGTTCCTACATCTAACATTCAATTTCTGTTAGAGTGAAGAGCAAGGTAAGCAGGAGTAGGAAACCCTGGATGACAAGAGAAATTGAGGTTCTGGTCAGGAAAAAGGAGGAAGCAAGGATCAAGCAGAGGCAGTTGGGATCATGTGTATCCCCGGATAATTTCTCCTGTTTTTGCTGTAAAGAAAGAGGCGATGACTTGGAAACCTGGGAAAGTTAATAGATATCTTGAAGACAGTCCATGTTATGATTGAGGAGGTGTTGGACGTTCTAATGTGTATGAAGATAAATGCCACCCGTTCTGGATCAGATATATCCAAGGACACAGTGGGAAACTATAGAAGAAATTGCAGAAACTCTGGTTGAGATATATGAATCATCATTAGACACGGAAGAGCTGCTAGAAAACTGGAGAGTGGCTACTGTAGGAAGGAACTGCAGATGCTGGTTTAAATCGAAGATAGACACTGAAGAAGGGTCTCGACCCGAAACGTCACCCATTCCTTCTCTCCAAGGATGCTGCCTGACCCGCTGAGTTACTCCAGCACTCTGTAAAATGTCACCCATTCCTTCTCCCCAGAGATGCTGCCTGCCCCACTGAGTTACTCCAGCATTTTGTGTCTATCGAGTGGCTACTGTACTTCTATTAAAGAAGGGCTGCAGGGAAAAGCCTGGGAACATTGGTGAGTGAGTTTAACAACTGTGGTAGCTAAGTTAGTGAGAGGATTCTGAGGAATAAGATATACATTTATTTTGAATACAGGGGTTGAAAGGGATAGTTAGCATGGTTTATGTGTGAGAGATTGTGTTTTACAGATTTGACTGAGGTTTTTAGAAGTAGCCAAGAAGTTGACGAGGGCAAGTCCAAAGACATGAACTATATGGACCAGGAAGAACTGTGATTAAGTTCTGCACAGCAGGCTGCCCTAGAAGGTTAGTTCACATGTGATCCAGGGGGAGCTAGCTAACAGAATTTGCTTGATGGTAGGAAGCAGAAGGTGGTGGTGGAAAGTTTATTTTCGGCCAGGGCCTCAAGGATTGGCACTGGGCCCATTGCTATTTGTCATAAAGCTGGGTGGCAGTGTGAGCTGCGAGGAGGATGCTATGAGGCTGCAAGGTGACTTGGATAGGTTGGGTGAGTGGGCAGATGCATGGCAGATGCAGTATAATGTGGATAAATGTGAGGTTATCCACTTTGGTGGCAAGAACAGGAAGGCAGATTATTATCTGAATGGTGTCAGATTAGGATAAGGGGAGGTACAAGAAACCCTGGGTGTGCTTGTACATCAGTCACTGAAAGTAAGCATACAGGTACAGCAGGCAGTGAAGAAAGCTAATGGCATGTTGGCCTTCATCGCGAGAGGATTTGAGTTTAGGAGTAAGGAGGTCCTACTGCAGTTGTACAGAGCCCTGGTGCTCAACAACCACAGACTGTGTCCCCTGTGGCCTCTCCACAGCGTTCGGCGCCCAGCTCACCTACTTCGCCACCTCCACTCTGCGGGTCTCCGGTGCCGTCCCCGGTCACTACCCCGATGAAAGACGCAAATTTACACCGCACGCGCGCCGGACGGGTCAGTAGGCCACCCTTTACATAGAGATTTTGTGTAATCATCTATACGTCCCCGTAAGCGTTATTAGCGTTTCGGCTACTGTATTGTTTAGCCACCATGTATCTATGCTTTATTTTGTTTCTACAAGGAAAGATGTAGATTGGTTACTTCTTACTAACCAATTGTAGTGTTTGTTAGTAGAAGCGCCGCCTACTATGCAGTTTATATTATCAGAAGTCTGCTTATGTAATTAGTCTGAATAGTTGCTAGCTTACTGTAACACCATGCAGAAGTATGCTGTGAGTAGCCTTTAACAAACATGTGTTGTACCCTGACGTGCGTATGACTCGCCTCATTACACCTGGTGAGACCACACCTGGAGTATTGTGTGCAGTTTTGGTCTCCTAATTTGAGGAAGGACATTATTGCTATTGAGGGAGTGCAGCATAGGTTCACCAGGTTAATTCCCGGAATGGCATGACTGACATATGATGAAAGAATGGGTCGACTGGGCTTGTATTCACTGGAATTTGAATGAGAGGGGATCTTATAGAAACATATAAAATTATTAAGGGATTGGACAGGCGAGATGCAGGAAAAAAGTTCCCGATGTTGGGGGAGTCCAGAACCAGGGGTCACAGTTTAAGAATAGGGGGTAGGTCATTTAGGACTGAGATGAGGAAACACTTTTTCACCCAGAGAGTTGTGAATCTGTGAAATTAAACTGTGACATGTGACCCCTGGTTCTGGACTCCCCCAACATGGGGAACCTTTTTCCTGCATTTAGCCGAGCAGAACTACTTTCTCATCCTTCCCCTTTCCGAGGCAGGTCACAGTCTGTGGCTAGATCTGAGTGCTGGCACATCATCTGCTGGGCTTTGACCCACTGAGCCTGGCCTCACCATCCTGTCTCACTCAGTCTGGCTTCACGGCCATGCCCTAACCTCACTGTACCAGCCAGTCTGGGCTTGGTGTCAGCAGTTTGAGATCCTCTCCTTGCCCTTTCCACCCTGAACATTTGCTGTGCGGGGTCTCCCCACCCCCACCCCTCAGCCCTCTGGCATGGGACACCGCCTGCTCACGACAAATACCCGGTGATGTGTCTGCAGCCTGGGCCAAGGGTGAGAGCTCCTCATCAGCAGCCACGTCCTTCTTTACCACCTGTTCTCGTGTTCCTCTCTGTGCCAGGAGCACGTCGGTGTTCTGTGACTTGCCAAATCTGCTGTCCTGGTCCTGGTCCATGGATGTGGCATTGGCTGGCGCTGCTGCAACCTCAGGGGCATTCCTCTGGCCTGATGCTTCAGGACGGGAAACTTGTGCAACTCGCTTTTCACCCAGGCAGCTCGGCTGTGAGGGAGATTGTCTCTCAGAGCTGCTGGACACTGCAATTCCCAGATGTGTCTGGGGCTGGCTGGCCCAAACCCTTTGCTCCACTTGTTTTCTCTCCTTTGACCAGTCAGCACTCCCGGCCGGAGAATTATGCTTCAGAAATCTAACCGGACGTTTTCGGGCATTTCCACTCACAGTCTCTTCATCTGAGTCGGAGCTGGAGCTGGAGTCGGATTCTGCACCCACTGACACCTGTGTAATTCCCGGGTGACGTGCTGCCATTGTCTGCGTGCCATGTTCAGGTCCGGAGCCGGCCTCCTTCTGCCCGCTCAGGCTGAGCGCTGCCTGTGGTGGGCCAGGACTTTTCCCCGGAAAGTGAAGCAGTGTTTTCGTAGTGAGGAGCTTTGCCCGTTCTCCGGCCTTCATGTCTGTAGCTCGAACAAGTGAAATCCCATGGGAAACGTCTTGAGCCCTGGGTCCTGTGCGACAGATCGTGAGGAGAAGGCATCAGTAGCGCACAGGCATTTCATGGCAACGCAGTCCAACCACTCACTGCGGCAGCAACACATCATTCACTCATGTCAAGATTAAGGGTTGCAGCGATTAATGCCAACTGGCAATCAAGTTAGAAAGAATATCTTTGAAGAAGGTAGGTTGGATTCAGAAGACAATGAGAGGAAGAGTGCCTCAGGCTGCATCTCACCACAGCACAGAGCAAGATGGCGTTAACCCAACAGCACAACAAGACACACACACACACCAGCAGGGAGAAAGAGAGAGAGAGACTGCACGGCTGAGGAAGTGTTGAAGGTCCTGACGTGTATGAAGGTAGACAGATCTAAGCCTGATCAGATATATCCGAGGACATTGAGAGGAAATTGCAGGTGCCCTGGCTGAGATTTATGAGTCATCGTTATATATGGGTGAGGTGCTAGAAGACTGGAAGGTGGCAAATGTTATGCCTCCAAGAAGAGCTGTAGGGAAGGCCTGGGAACTACAGGCCAGTAAGTCTAACATTTGTGGTCAGAAAGTTACTAAAGAGTATTTTGAGCAGAGACTTTTCTGAGGGAAAGGTTATACATGCAATTAGATGGACAAGGGCTGATTAGGAATAGTCAGCACGTTTTTGTATGTGGGTGGTCATGTCTCATGAATCTGATTGAGGTTTTTGAAGATGTGACCAAAAATGTTGTTGAGGGCAGAGCTGTAGATGTTCTCTATATGGATTTTAGCAAGCCATTTGACAAGGTTCAGTACAGTAGGTGCCCTGAAAGTTAGATCGCATGGGATCCAAGGAGAGCTAGCCGAATGGATAGATAATTGGCTTCATGGGAGGAATCAGAAGGTGATGGTGGAAGGCTGTTTTTTGTGACCAGTGATGTGCCTCAGGGTTCAGTGCTGGGCCCCGTAGCTGTATGTCCTCTATCAATGATGTGGATGAGAACATACATGTCATGATTAGTAAGTTTGCAGATGCACCAAAGTGGGTGGTATTGTAGATAGTGAAGATGGTTGTCAAAAATTGCAGCAGGATCTTAATCAGTTGGGCATTTGCGCTGAGGAATGAGTGGTTGATGGAGTTTAATGCAAAGAAATGTTAAGTGTTGCATTTTCTGAAGTCTAACCAGGGCAGGACCGACACAGTGAATGTCAGGGCTCGGTGGAGTGTTGTTGAGCAGAAGGATCTCGGAGTGCAGCTACATAGTCCCTTGACAGTGGATTTGCATGTAGATAGGGTGGTCAGGAAGGCTTTTGGTATAGAAGTTGGAAGGATGTGTTTCAGTTTTACAGGACATTGTGTTCAGTTTTGGTCACCTTGTTATAGGAAAGATGTTGTTAAGCTGGAAAGGGTGCAAAGAAGAAAATAATTTCCTCCTTATCTCCTTTCTGAAGGTATGTCCTCATCACTTCTGACGGACCAGTGGCAATCTGCATGGAGCCAAAAAAACGAAGTAAGGTTTCAAATGAATGCTTTTCAGCTGTAAAGGCAGTTCAAGGGTTATTTACCGTTCTGCTCTTGGGAAGGGTCCATAAGTCGAGGTCCATAAGTCAGAAACAAACGTTTTTATTGTAACCTATATCATATTGCTCCATGGACACTTGCTATTATTCTTTAATTTTATTCTGTAATCACCCTCATATTCAAGGTAGGACAATGGCATAGTGGTAGAGCTGCTGCCTCAGAACACTGGCGACCTGGTTTGATCCTGACCTCAGGTGCTGTCTGTGTGGATTCCTCTGGGTGCTCCGGTTTCCCCCCACATCCCAAGGATGTGTGGATTGGAAGGTAAATTGCCCCTTAGTGTGTGGGGTGTGGATGAGAAAGTGGAATAAGATAGAACTAGTGTGGACAGGTGATCGATGGTCAGTTTGGAATTGGTGAGCCAATGGGCCTGTTTCCATTCTGTGTCTCTAAACCCCCCCATAATTAATCTAATGGAATATATACTATAGTTAATCATGAATACCAGCAAACATTTTATTATAATTATAGCTCAAAAAATGGACAGGACAATTTGTGCAAAGTTGGATTTCTGTTAGTCAGATCTTTCAAAATCTGGGAGCCCTGTACTTACTAAAACAAAAAGGTTGTTACAGAATTCGGGGGCAGGAGTAGTGGAGGTGACATTTTTAAACAAGTTATGATTGAAAGGAAAGAAATATTATAAATCTTTACAGGGGTTAAAGGTTGGTAAATTCCCAGGCCCTGATGAGAGATATCTCAGGTTACTATGGGAGGCCTTGCTGCAAATAGAACTGTTGCTGTTGTTTGTCCCAATCAAACAGGTGGACCTTCAACAGAAGCAGGACCATTATCCATGTGCCATTGGGGAGGGTTTAAACTAACTTGACGGGGGTGGAAATCTCAAAGGAAGGAAAAGAACAAAGTGGAAAGAAGAAGTTAACACATAGTATGCAAAATAAATAGATGGCTAAATTAAAATTAAACAGCAAAATGGTTAAAGTACAAAAACATGTTAATGAAAAAATTAAAAGTACTGGTTTTGAGTATTGCCAACATTGCAACAAAGCGAATGAATTATTGCCACAAATTGAATTAAACGAGTATGATCCAAATGCGTTTATTGAAATGCGACCACAGGGTTCCGAAGGTGGGAACTATTCCAGGGCATTTGACAAAGGAAAAGACAGTTTAACACCACAAATACGGGGAAGTCAGGCAGGTCTGAGAAATGATCTTGGATTTTCAATCATGACCCAGAGCTGAAATCAACGAGGGTCAAGATAGGAAACATCAAAAAGCAGAAAACTTTGGTCAGTTATTTACGGCCCAGCAAATAGAATTTGTAAGTCTATTAAACATCAATATTGAGTGAGGGGAGAGTGACAAAGTTTGCTGATGAGACTAAACGAACTAGGATTGTAAGTACAGATGAGGATGCAAAGATTAGCTGCTAGGTTGGGTGGAGTGGGGAAATTTAATTCATACATGGGATATAATGCAATTTGAAAAGTTAAATTCTGAAGGAATTTCGAGGGGATTGAAGGCTTTGTGGCCAAGTTTGCGGATGATACGAAAATAGGTGGAGGGGCAGGTAGTGTAGAGAAAGCAGGGACTCTGCAGAAGGACTTGGACAGGTTGGGGGAGTGGGCAGAGAAGTGGCAGATGGAATATAGTGTAGCAAAGAGTGGAGTCATGCATTTTGGTAGAAGGAATAAAGACGTAGACTATTTTCTAAATGGGGAGAGAATCCAGAAATCGGAGGTGCAACGGGGACTTGGGAGTGCTGGTGCAGGATTCCCAAAAAGTCAATCTGCAAGTCGAATCGGTAGCAAAGAAAACAAACTCAATGCTAACATTTATCTCAAGAGGGCTTGTATGCAAAAACAGGGATGTAATGCTGAGGGTCTATAAGGTGCTGGTCAGGCCACATTTGGAATATTATGAGCAATTTTCAGCACCATATCTGTGGGAGGAGGTTTACAAATGATCCCAGGAATTAGTAGGTTAACATATGATGAGCGTTTGTCGGCACTGGGCCTGTACTTGCTGGAATTTAGAAGAATGAGGGGTACCTCATTGAAACATACAGAATAGTGAAAGGCTTGGATAGAGTGGATGTGGAGAGGATGTTTCCACTGGTGGGAGAGTCTAGGACGAGATGTCACAGCCTCAGAATTAAAGAACATTCTTCTAGGAAGGAGATGAGGGAAAGTTTCTTTAGTCAGAGGGTGGTGAATCTGTCTGTCTGTTCCTTCCTTCTTTGTATTTTAATAGTATGTGTTAAATGTATGTTTTTAATGTCTTTAGCTTGTTTTATGTTGGGTGCGGGGAAATTTTTTCTTATCTCTTACCTCGACGGAGATATCTGCGGCCTTACATCGAGGAGTCGGCAGCCTTTGCTGGACGGCGACTTTGGAGAGCTGCACCGCGGGGAGCCTACGGGACTTTAACATCGCGGAGCCCGCGATCCCTTTGCCATGGATCGACCTCGGAGCTCCAACTATGGGTGCTTGCGGACTTAACATCACGAAGCTCGCGGTCTTTGGTCAGAGACTTACTTCGGGAACTCCAAGCCGCAGGAACTTTGACCTCCCCGACGCGTGAGCTTCGACCGCCGCAACGCGGGAGCTTCGGCTGCCCCGACGCGGGAGCATTCACTACCGGCTGCAGGAGCTACGATCAACCCGACGGATGGTTCGACTGCTCCGACCGCGGGAGAATAAAGAGGAAGAAGATTGGACTTTTTTGCCTTCCATCACAGTGAGGAATGTGGGGAATCCGCTGTGGTGGATGTTTATGTTAACTTTTATGTAGCTGTGTGTCTTGTTGCTTTTTTAATCGTATGGCTATATGGTAATTCGCATATCACTGTACCTTAATTGGTGCACGTGACAATAAAAGACCTTTGAAACCTTTGAATCTGTGGAATTCTTTGCCACAGAAGGCTGTGGAGGCCAAATCAGTAGATATTTTTAAGGCAGAGTTAGATTCTTGATTAGTAAGGGTGTCAGAGGTTATGGGGAGAAGGCAGGAGAATGGAGTTAGGAGAGAGAGATAGATCAGCCGTGATTGAATGGTGGAGTAGACTTGATGGGCTGAATGGCCTAATTCTGCTATCACATGACATGGTGAGGAAATGTGAGAGGGGATGTCCTTGGTGTCCCACAGGCAGCAGTGCTAAGAACCTTATTGTTTATTATGCAAGTGAAGGACCTGATGTGAGGTGGGAGGCACAATCACTGGGTTTGCAGGTGACATGAAGATTGACAGAGTTGTTGATAGTAGGAGGGCAGAGAGACAATAGACAATAGATGCAGGAGTAGGCCATTCGGCCTTTCGAGCCAGCACCGCCATTCAATGTGATCATGACATAGTGTGTTGGTGAAACAAGTGGAGTTTGTGAGTAAGTGAGGTGGTGCATTTTGGGGGCACAGGACAAACACCATGAATGTTCATGTCTTAGGGAGTGTTGAGGAACAGAGGGACCTCGGAGTGCAAGACCTTAGATCTTTGAAGGTGGCGATGCAGGTAGATAACGTGGTTAGAATGACCTATGAGGTATTGGTCCATCAGTCGAGGCATTGAATACAGAAGTTGGGAGTTTGTTCCAACTTTTTTAAACCTGGACATTAAATGTAGGAGGAAATGTAGAAACAAGGAGGTGCGGATGCTGGTTTACCAAGGGATGGACCCAAAATACTGGCGTACCTCAGTGGGTCAGGCAGCATCCCTGGAGAACATAGAAAGGTGATGTTTTGGGTCGGGACCCTTCTTGAGACTGATCCTGCCCCTCCTCTCTTCCAGCTCCCCTCCTTCCCCCATCAGTTTACTGTAACACTATGATGCTAGCAGTAACCAATAGGCTGATAGCCCCATGGCTAGTGACCAGAACCCAGAGCCAGGCTGAGGCAATATCCTGGTTTGAGGCCTTGGTGTCTGCAACCCCACACATTTCTGAAGCAGGACTTATTTCCACTCTACTTTCAATAGGTGGAGCTTTCTTGCTGATTCACGTCCCACAGTTTAAGAATAAGGAGTAAGCCATTTAGAACGGAGACGAATAAACACTTTTTTCTCACAGAGAGTTGTGAGTCTGTGGAATTCTCTGCCTCAGAGGGCGGTGGAGGCCGGTTCTCTGGATACTTTCAAGAGAGAGCTAGATAGGGCTCTTAAAGATAGTGGAGTCAGGGGATATGGGGAGAAGGCAGGAATGGGGTACTGATTGGGGGTGATCAGCCATGATCACATTGAATGGCGGTGCTGGCGCGAAGGGCCGAATGGCCTACTCCTGCACCTATTGTCTATTGTCAGATTTGAGCAAAATTTACTTCCCCTACCCTTGACTTTTTTCTTCTTCTGTGGCCCAGGTGTTTTTGTGGTGAAAGCTTTCACTTGTAGTTCCAGTCTTCCCAGAAACAGCATCTGAGATTGCAACATAAAAGTACATTAATGATAAAATCAGAGAAAAGGTGTCACAGATGACAACTATTTGGAAAGGGACCACCAGTCATATTCCAGCTTCCAGCATGGGGTTCATTGCCTAGGGGTCACACTTCATAGAATCAGGCAGCATAGAACACAACCCTTTCCGTCCAGGTCTATACAAAGCCTATACAGTAACCCCATATGCCACATCCCTCTCTGCCATCCCTACGCAAATGCTTTTTAAACATTGCAATTGTTCCTGCCTGCACCTCCTTCTAGAAAAATAGAAAATATGTGCAGGAGGAGGCCATTCGGCCCTTTGAGCCTGCACCGCCATTGTGATCATGGCTGATCGTCCCCAATCAATAACCCGTGCCTGCCTTCTCCCCATATCCCTTGATTCCACTAGCCCCTAGAGCTCTATCTAACTCTCTTAAATCCACCCAGTGATTTTGCCTCCACTGCCCTCTGTGGCAGGGAATTCCACAAATTCACAACTCTCTGGGTGAAAAAGTTTTTTCTCACCTCAGTCTTAAATGGCCCCCCCTTTATTCTAAGACTGTGGCCCCTGGTTCTGGTCTCGCCCAACATTGGGAACATTTTTCCTGCATCCAGCTTGTCCAGTCCTTTTATAATTTTATATGTTTCTATAAGATTCCCCCCTCATCCTTCTAAACTCCAGTGAATACAAGCCTAGTCTTTTCAATCTTTCCTCAAATGACAGTCCTGCCATCCCAGGGATCAATGGCAGTTTGTTCCAGATAACCGCTCCCTCTGTGAAAAACCTAGATATCATGGCTCCCTTAAATTTCTCCCCTCTTTAAATGTGCCCTCTAATTTTTGTCTCCCCTGGCCTGGGAGAAATATTCTGACTATTCTATCTATGCCTGTCACAATGAAATTATTGATGAATATTCTTAAGGATGGGAATTAATTACATCGGGAAAAGCACAGACTTATTAGGGCGAGAGACTTTGGACTCTTTTGTGTTTTCATTTTTTTAAATTTTAAACGGCACCATAATTGTGGCATTTGTGGGAGTGTAAAAGAATTTCAGTGCTGTGCATAGTGACAATAAAGAACCATTCACCCATTCCAGAGTCAGCATTGCTTTGTGAGAAGTCACGTCTTAGAAACTTGATTGAGTGTTTTGAAGAGAGAGCAGGCTATTCTAGACTGGGTATTGAGTAATGAGGAAGGGTTAGTTAGAAGTCTTGTTGTGCGTGCCCCCTTGGGCAAGAGTGACCATAATATGGTTGAGCTTCATTAGGATGGAGAGTGACATTGTTAATTTAAACTTAAAGAAAGGTAACTTTGAGGGTATGAGACGTGAATTGGCCAAGATTGACTGGCAATTCGTTCTAAAAGGGTTGACGGTGGATATGCAATGGAAGGCATTTAAAGACTGCATGGATGAACTACAAAAATTGTTCATCCCAGTTTGGCAAAAGAATAAATCAGGGAAGGTAGTGCATCCGTGGATAACAAGGGAAATCAGGGATAGTATCAAAGCAAAAGATGATGCTTACAAATTAGCCAGAAAAAGCAGCATACCAGAGGACTGGGAGAAATTCAGAGACCAACAGAGGAGGACAAAGGGCTTAATTAGGAAAGGGAAAATAGATTATGAAAGGAAACTGGCAGGGAACATAAAAACTGACTGCAAAAGTTTTTATAGATATGTGAAGAGAAAGATTAGTTAAAACAAATGTAGGTCCCTTGCAGTCAGAAACAGGTGAATTGATCATGGGGAACAAGGATATGGCGGACCAATTGAATAACTACTTTGGTTCCGTCTTCACTAAGGAAGACATAAATAATCTGCCGGAAATAGCAGGGGGCCGCGGGTCAAAGGAGATGGAGGAACTGAGTGAAATCCAGGTTAGTCGGGAAGTGGTGTTGGGTAAATTGAATGGATTAAAGGCCGATAAATCACCAGGGCCAGATAGGCTGCATCCCAGAGTACTTAAGGAAGTAGCTCCAGAAATAGTGGATGCATTAGTGATAATTTTTCAAAACTCCTTAGATTCTGGAGTAGTTCCTGAGGATTGGAGAGTAGCAAACGTAACCCCACTTTTTAAGAAGGGAGGGAGAGAGAAAACGGGGAATTACAGACCAGTTAGTCTCACATCGGTAGTGGGGAAACTGCTAGAGTCAGTTATTAAAGATGGGATAGCAGCACATTTGGAAAGTGGTGAAATCATTGGACAAAGTCAGCATGGATTTACGAAAGGTAAATCGTTTCTGACGAATCTTATAGAATTTTTCGAGGACGTAACTAGTAGAGTGGATAGGGGAGAACCAGTGGATGTGTTGTATCTGGACTTTCAGAAGGCTTTCGACAAGGTACCACATAAGAGATTAGGATACAAACTTAAATCACATGGTATTGGGGGTTCAGTATTGATGTGGATAGAGAACTGGCTGGCAAACAGGAAGCAAAGAGTAGGAGTAAACGGGTCCTTTTCACAATGGCAGGCAGTGACTAGTGGGGTACCGCAAGGCTCAGTGCTGGGACCCCAGCTATTTACAATTTATATTAATGATCTGGACGAGGGAATTGAAAGCAACATCTCCAAGTTTGCGGATGACACTAAGCTGGGGGGCAGTGTTAGCTGTGAGGAGGATGCTAGGAGACTGCAAGGTGACTTGGATAGGCTGGGTGAGTGGGCAAATGTTTGGCAGATGCAGTATAATGTGGATAAATGTGAGATTATCCACTTTGGTGGCAAAAACGGGAAGGCAGACTATTATCTAAATGGTGGCCGATTAGGAAATGGGGAGATGCAGCGAGACCTGGGTGTTATGGTACACCAGTCATTGAAAGTAGGCATGCAGGTGCAGCAGGCAGTGAAGAAAGCGAATGGTATGTTGGCCTTCATAGCAAGAGGATTTGAGTATAGGAGCAGGGAGGTTCTACTGCAGTTGTACAGGGTCTTGGTGAGACCACACCTGGAGTATTGCGTACAGTTTTGGTCTCCAAATCTGAGGAAGGACATTATAGCCATAGAGGGAGTGCAGAGAAGGTTCACCAGACTGATTCCTGGGATGTCAGGACTTTCATATGAAGAAAGACTGGATAGACTTGGCTTATACTCGCTAGAATTTAGGAGATTGAGAGGGGATCTTATAGAAACGTACAAAATTCTTATGGGGTTGGACAGGCTAGATGCAGGAAGATTGTTCCCGATGTTGGGGAAGTCCAGGACAAGGGGTCACAGCTTAATGATAAGGGGGAAATCCTTTAAGATGAGGAAAACTTTTTCACACAGAGAGTGGTGAATCTCTGGAACTCTCTGCCACAGAGGGTAGTTGAGGCCAGTTCATTGGCTATATTTAAGAGGGAGTTAGATGTGGCCCTTGTGGCTAAGGGGATCAGGGGGTATGGAGAGAAGGCAGGTACGGGATACTGAGTTGGATGATCAGCCATGATCATATTGAATGGCGGTGCAGGCTCGAAGGGCCGAATGGCCTACTCCTGCACCTATATTCTATGTATATATGTATAAAGACAATGATTGTTGAGGGTAGGGCAGTGGATATTGTGCACATGGACTTGTGTTTTTTCCTCATCTCAGATTTAAATGGCCTACTCCTTATTCTTAAACTGGCCCCTGGTTCTGGGCGCCCCCAACATCAGGAACATGTTTTCTGCATCTAGTGTGTCCAGTCCCTTAATAATTTTATATGTTTCTATAAGATCCCCTGATCCTTCTAAATTCCAGAGTATACAAGCCCAGTCACTCCAATCTTTCATCATATGACAGTCCTGCCATCGCGGGTATTAACTTTGTGAACCTACGCTGCACTTCCTCAATAGCAAGAATGTCCTTCCTCAAATTAGGAGACCAAAACTGCACACAATACTCCAGGTGTGGTCTCACCAAGGCCCTGTACAATTGCAGAAGGACCTCTGCTCCTATGAACTCTTCTCGTTATGAAGGCCAACATGCCATTTGCTTCCTTCACTGCCTGTTTTACCCATATGCTTACTTTTAGTGACTAATGTACTAGGACGCCCAGGTCTCCAAAGTGGATAACCTCACATGTATCCACATTATACTGCATCTACCATGCATCTGCCCACTCACCCAACCTGTCCAAGTCACTCTGCATCCTCATAGCATCCTCTTCACAGTTCACACTGCCACCCAGCTTTGTGTCATCTGCAAATTTGCTAATGTTACTTTTAATTTCTTCATCTAAATCATTAACGTATATTGTAAATAGCCAAAACTTGTGGCACCCCACTAGTCACTGCCTGCCATTCTGAAAGGGACCTGTTAATTCCTACTCTTTGTTTCCTGTCTACCAACAAATTTTCTATCCTTGTCAATACTCTGCCCCCAATACCATGTGCTCTAATTTTGCCCACTAAATTAGGCAAAATGACCTTATCAACTGCTTTTTGAAAGTCCAGGTACATTACATTCACTGGCTCTCCCTTGTCCATTTTACTTTTTGCATCCTCAAAAATTTCCAGAAGATTTGACAAGCATGATTTCCTCTGTGTAAATCCATGCTGACTCGGACCGATCCTGCTACTGCTAGCCAAATGTGCCGCTATTTCATCTTTTATAATTTACTCCAGCATCTTCCCCACCACTGATGTCAGGCTAACTGGTCTATAATTCCCTTTCTCTCTCCCTCCTTTCTTGAAACGTGGGATAACATTAGCTACCCTCCAATCCACAGGAACTAATCCAGAATCTATAACCATTGGAAAATGATCACCTATGCAGCCATGATTTCTAGAACCACTTCCTTTAGTACCCTGGGATGCAGACCATCAGGCCCTGGGGATTTATCAGCCTTCAGTCTCATCAGTCTACCCAACACAATCTCCTGACTAATGTGAATTTTCTTCAGTTCCTCCGTCACCCTAGGTCAGAGGTCGGCAACAAACGGCCCACGGGCCGGATCCGGCCCGTAATCCGAAATCATCCGGCCCGCAGGAGTAACACCTGTCGACTCTTTCTCTCTGTCCCTTACCTCCCACCCCCTCGTCCATTCTCCCGGAGCGAAAGCGCCCCCACCCTGGCATGTGTGAGACTGAAGCGGCTTCGGCGAGGCGCTGCTGGAGCGGTTTCACCGGGAGCCCAGCGGCGGGCCTGGCCGGGCCGGGCCGGAGGGAAGTGAAGCATCAGCGAAGCCTCGGTGAATACAAGGCCAGTCCATCAATTCTTTCACCATATGTCAGTCCCGCCATTAACCAGTTGAGCCGACACTGCATTCGATGAATGAGCATGTCGTGGCGAGTTAATGCAGGCGGGGAGTCGTGGAGATGGACACCATGATGGTCAGTATGATATGGACACAGCGGGCCGAAGGGCAAGTGACCTGAGAGAGGGCGGAACAAGGTCGCGGACAATAAACCGAGACTGAGGCCTAGACTGAGCCCCCGATGTTCCCCCGCCGGCCGGCCGGCCCTTCCTCCACCTCCTCCCTCCCTCCCCTCCCTGCGACACCTACCCGCCGAGCGCCGCCGCCTCCCAGCCTCATCACCGCGGCCATCTTCTCAGCGCGGAACCAAAGTCCTGAACTAAGCCGCCGCACGGACACAGGACGCGGGGGCACCGGGGGACGCGCAGGTGCGACGCACCGTACCGGGCAGGGCCACCATGCGCTTCGGCCGCTGCGGCCGCGCCGTTTTCCTCAGCAGCGGCTCCCGCGTCCTGGGCCTGGACCTGGGGGACAGCGGGTGAGGGACCGGCTGGGGGCGATGGACGCCACAACATGACCCCCACCTCCTAGATGTTATTCCTCTCCCCGACCCTATTAACAGATTAATTGTCTCTAATTGCTCTCTCTTCTTTGCAGGGAACCTTTTGTTTACAACTGTACAACTGAAGAAGGGTGAGCTTTGATTGCTACTCACTAACCGGTTTGAACGCTTACAGTAGGGTGCTATGGAGGGGGTGGATGTGAACACAGACCACTCGCCTGACAGTCTGCTGTCTGCTAAAATGTAGCAATGTTACAAAATTTTGAGATTTAAAAAATAAAGTCTGCAATTTATCCCATCAGATAAAGCACAAAAAGAAGTTTAATTTGACACCTAATTCATTTTCATATCTTCAGTATTAAAAAAGTTATGGCCATTTTCATACTCGGAAATTAGCATCTTGTTCCCTATTGCTTTTCCATTGACTTAACACAAAAGCTGTGATCGAGGACAGTCAAAAGCCCATAACTTTCTTAAAAATTAAGAGAACTGAAAGAAATTTTCAGTTATTTTAGATTGAAGCATTCTGAAACAAATATGAAACAATCTTACTTAGAAGACATGAAATTAAAGCATATAATTAGTTAGTTACCTAATTGTAGCTAATTACAAAATTCAATTACTAGATCTAAACATCTATCAATTTCTTAAGAATAGATTAACATTTTTAAAAAACCTAAGTGTCCAAATAACATTCACACAAGAATTCACAATATAACATAATTTTTAAATCTCATTGTCATGGATTTACAGGCCAAATGGAAGGAATTGAATGTTTAATACCTGCAAATTAATGGGCATTTAAATCATTTTGCGAGTGAGGATTTCTAGAACGCGATCATTTGGAACGTTGATTTGCGGTGAATTTAACCCCGTATCGGCATGATAAATTCTGCCGTTAGTTCGGGGAATAAAATCACCGTTTCGCATGAAAAAATATTAACGGCTTCTTAAGAAGCACTTTTATACATTAAAATAAACCACTTTCGTTTACCTGTCCCGTGTGTGAAATCTGTCCCCGTTGTCGGCGTTGACGGCTTCAGAAGCTGATTTTAAAATGACTCCAGCGCTGACATTGTCGATTTAATAAAAATAAAAAATACACAAAACGCCCCTAGGAACGATTTTTCAGCAAATGCTTGTACTCCAACGAAATATAATACAGGATAAGGTAGGAGAAACCCGCGTTTTAAACACGCCCCCCCCTTAAAGGCGCCAAAATCGCGCACACGGCCAGTGGCAGAATTGCAGCGCGGCTGAAGGTAAGTATTGTAACATACCTATTAAATGTTGATGTAAAATGAAACTTGTCAGATCATCTGATTGCAGCTCTTCATGTTCCCTGCTTCCTTGCCAAATATCATTCTTGATAGTACGCGGTCTGATACTGACAGGGTTTTTATGCAGCGTAAGATGTGGGGCAGGTCAGGGTGCTCACTGACTCATGGAGGTGCTTGAGTTTTCATACAAACCAAAGAGACGACAGCTGACCTGATGATTGGAGGGTTGTGGCTTCTGGGTGGCATGCCTTAATGTGATGTTGGGAGGGGAGATGGGGTGTGGATTCTAGTTGCTGTGTCTTCCTATTTCCCACTTCCCCCTTGGCTTATATTTATTTTTATTGAATTATCAGGGAAGTTGATGCTGAGGGCAGTGCTGATGTTGTAGCCTTTGTATTTTCTCCCTCGGGCACCTACCTTGCTGTGACTGCAGACAACAAGCAGCTGATCCTGTTTCGGACCAGTCCCTGGGAGTGCATTAGTGTGCGGTAAGGTGTTCCTTGCAGTCTTTCTAGCCTGCCCGTACTCCCTGTCCTTTCTCACACATGTACATTTAAATGTACACCTTGTTTCCCTTGTACTATAGGCATGCTGTTCGACGATCTACCTCGCTTGCAATTACAGAGGCAGAGGATCAAATCTTACTTGCTGACAAATCCGGGGATGTTTACAGCTTCTCCATCGTAGATCCACAGAAACCAGGGCAACTGCAGCTCGGGCACCTCTCCATGCTGTTAGCAGTGGTGCGTATCGGGATTGGCGTGGATGGAGCAAATGTGCACGGTTCCACGTGTTGGGAACCCACAAACGCATGCTTGTGCTCAGTAACAAACTAGACCATTTCAGAGCCAAGGCTCCGTACCTTTGCCAGTTTATTGATGCTGTGGTTAATGACTCTTCTCTCGGGATTCTTGCCAATAATTGTTGTGCTTCTCTCAATAGGCAGTGAGTCTTAAAGATCGATTTGTGATTACTGCCGACCGCGATGAGAAGATTCGAGTCAGTTCACTGGAGCAGCCATACATCATTGAGGCCTTTTGTCTGGGACATAGCGAGTATGACCACAGCCAGCTCTTGATCATGTTGTAATTTTATTCTGTGGGGTCTGATAAGCCTCTGTGGACTGGGCTTGCGTCACTCAGCACCCTCGTAGGGTGCCTTGGGCCGTGTCTCAGTGCCCTCTTTGCTGGCCCTGGGCTGGGCTGTTTGAGCACGCTTCTATGCAGTGAACCGTCCCCTCTTTATCACATTGGTTCTCTGTTCACACTGCAAACATTTCACTTTTAACATCATTCTGTCCCTCAGTCATACTTTTCATGCAGTGTGGAGGTTAAAAGGAACAAGTTGTCAGGAGGTGAGAGAGCAGATGCAATTACAACATTTAAATGGCATTTGGATAGATAGAGTCATACAACACAGAAACAGGCCCCTTGACCTCGCTCATCCACACTGACCAAGATGCTCCATCTAAACCATTTGCCTGTTTGTCCCATATCCATCTAAACCTTTGTTTTCTATGTACGTCCAAGTGACTTTTAAATGCTGTTATAGTACCTGCCTCAACTACCTCCTCTGGCAGCTCATACCCACCACCCTCTGAGTGAAAAGGTCGCCCCTCAGGTTCTTATTAAATCTTGCCCTTTGCACCTTAAACCTACTTCCTGTGGTTCTTGACTCCCGTTCCCTGGGTAAATTACTGTGTTTACCCTATCTATTCTCATGAATTTATACAGCTCTAGAAGATCACCCCTCAGCCTCTAAGGAATAAAGTCCGAGCCTGCCCAATCTATCCCTATAGTTTAGTCTAGTTTAGAGATACAGCATGTAAACAGGCCCTTCGGCCCACTGAGTCCGCTCCGACCAGCGATCCCTGCACATTAACACTATCCTACACACACCAGAGAAATTTTTACATTTACCAAGCCAATTTACCTACATACCTGTACGTATTTGAGTGTGGGAGGAAACCGCAGATCTCGGAGAAAACCCTCGTAGGTCACGGGGAGAATGTACAAACTCCGTACAGACAGCACACGTGGTCGGGATCGAACCCGGGTCTCCGCCGTTTGCAAGCCCTGTAAGGCAGCAACTCTACCTCTGCGCCACCGTGCAGCCCAGCTCAGGCCCTCGAGTCTTGGCAACATCCTAAATCTTCTTTGCAGTTTTTCTAGCTTAATAATATCCTTCCTTTAGCAGGGTGACCAAAACTGAACAAAATGCTCCAAATTCCAGAGCTTTCGTAACCAAAACTCGTCTTTTTCCACAGGTTTGTCAGTGAACTATGCATTCCATCAAATCATCCTCAGCTGCTCTTGTCTGGCTCTGGGGTAGGAACGTAGTTTTATATCACCTTTCCTGTTGTAATGTCACTGCCCTCTTTCTGTACTGAGGCTCTGCAATGGGACTTGTAGACCGTAACTTGATTCAGTGGCATTGAATACCTCGTTGTGAAAAAAAAAATTGTTCCAGATTGAGAAGCTATTAGCGTGTCTAGTTACATGGGCATGTTATCTGTTTTGCATTCTTACAAATGTTGAACAACTGGACGTAAAACATAATGGGATGTTGGGAACTAAGTAACAGAAAGTCTTGGAAATAGTATATGGGTCATACAACATCTGTGGATAGGGAAGCAGATCAGTGACTTATCGTAGATGCCAAAATGGAGAAAGACAAGGTAGAGAGGAACAGGGGCAGCATGGAACCCTTCAATGTGATGGATGAACAAACAATGTGCTGGAGGAACTCAGCGCAAATGGTGGCAGAGGGCAGTGGGGGGAGAATTGTCAGCGTGCAGATTGTTCATTGTTCCAGATTCCAGCATCTATTGTCTCTTGTGTCTCCATGATGAAAGATGATATGGGCCAAATGGGGGCAGGTGGGGCTAGCGTACATGGGACATCTTGGTCGGTATGGATTAGATGGGCCGAATGGTCTGTTTCCCTGCTGTATAATTAATTTTCTTGATATAGTGGCAGACCGGGGTGATTACCAGTGGTCAGTGAATCAGTAACATGAGACTGATGGTTATTACTGTAAGGAGCGGTGACCTATGCTGAATATTGGAATGGGAATATTTATTGGAGCTTTTTGAAGCAGAAACTACCATTTAAAAGGCATTTAGACATGAAGAAGAGGGGGTATTGAGATGCAAATCTCCAGGTGCAGCAGCGATGGGCTGAGTGGCCATCCTGAAATTGAGCATTGCACCGTGGGAATGTTTGACATGCTGTCGGTTTCAATTGCCCTGTCTTCTCGTCTCCAGGATGGCACCGTCAGGCTCTGGCAATACCTTTGTGGGACCGAGCTGGACTGCTTTAAGATGGGTGATGTACAAGCTTCTGGATGTCAGAAGGTGAATAGTCTATGGGATGGTCTGGGGAGCTGTTGCTGAGAATGCCATTCATTTGGGGGGCTGTGGGAGTGTTACTGTACTGAACCATTGCTCTGCCTCTGAATTGCAGACCAGGTGTACCGTGACACGGATCGTCCACTGCGAGCAGGGCGATTATTTAGCTGTCCTTTGTGATGGGTAAGTGTAACGTACAAGAACAGAAGGAATAGAAGCAGAGTGTGCCATTCGGCCCATTGATCCTTGCTGTGCCATTGGTTTGGATCTTGACCTATCCTGGCACCATATTCCTGCGCTGTCTCCCCATCATTTACTACCTTTTGTGGAAATCTACTGATCTGTGTTTTGAAAGAACGCAAACAACTGAGCCTAGCAACACTCCAGGGTTGAAAATCCCAAAGATTCACCACCTTTCCTGTGAAGGGCAAGGAGACAGGAATAGGGGACCCTGGATGACGAGAGATATTGAGCCTCTGGGCAGGAGGCAGCGTGGATCAGGTACAGGCAGCTGGAGCAAGTGAACTCTGTGAGGAGTGTAGGAGTACACTGATGAGAAATTCAGAGGGTGACCTTGAAGATTGATGTTGTCTACGTGACTGGCAAAGACATTGACAAGGTCCCGTATGGTTGTATGGTCTGGTGAGGTTGGTTCTCGTGGGATCCAAGGTGAGATGGCCATTTGGCTTCAAGGAAGGAGATAGAGGGTGGTGGTGGTTGAGATTTCTATTTCAGACGGGTGGCCTGTAACGTGTGTGTCACGGTGACAGGAGCCAGGTGTGTGTGTGTGTGTGTGTGTCACGGTGACAGGAGCCTGGTGTGTGTGTCACGGTGACTGGGGCCAGGTCCACTGTTTGTCACGGTGACTGGAGCCAGGTGTGTGTGTCACGGTGACAGGAGCCAGGTGTGAGTTTGTGTGTGGGTGTCACGGTGACTGGGGCCAGGTGTGTGTGTGTCACGGTGACGAGCCAGGTCCACTGTTTGTCACCTATATAACAATTTGGCTGAGAGTGTCGGTGGGACAGGTCATAAAGTTGTGGATGACACTAATCTTAGTGATGTAGTGGACAGTGAAGAAAGTTATCTTCGATTACAATGGAATTGTGATCAAGTGGGAAGTGGGCTGAGGTATGGCAGATGGAGTTTAATTCATATAAGTGGAAGACGTTGCATTTTGGTAAGACAAACCAGGGCAGGAGTTACAGTAAAAGATCCCAGGGAATGTTAATAGAACATTTAGACCTTGGCTTTAGGAACATAGTTTCATGAGGGTAGCAAAACAGGTAGGCAGGGTGGTGAATGCGGCATTTGGCACGTTTGCCTTCATAAGTCATGGTATTAAGTACAGGAGCTGGGCAGTGCAAGGTATTGATGAGACCATTTGCTGTGTTTAACATTCCCATTCTGGGAAAGAAGCCTCTGACTATGATGAAGCCTCTACCTCTCATCATTATATATATTACCCAGCACCATGTCAACCGTTCCTCATCCATGAGCCTTGCACGTCAAAGTAAATGCCTCCCGGTTGAAGAGTGCGGCACGCTGCACCCTGAGACGTCTGTTCATATCTCCTTGGACTGCAGAGGCCGTGGTACAGGAGGGACAGCGATGACTGATTCGGTCGCTCAGCGTGGTCACGTCCTAGTTATTGCCCCACAGTATTGAGGGACCACAAATAAAAATTGTCTGAATTGGTTGTTTCTATGGTACGAGCCTTGTCTATTCGCCCCCAAGTCTCATGTAGGACTTGCCTGTCATTGCTGATAAAATAGCTTAATATGAGAGAAGAAGGAATACATCTCTGTGTAAGGCATGGGATTCAATGGGTTACAGAAAATCACAATAGGGCCGGTTTACCAGAGACTACTCCGTAAGGTAGGGCTGGCTGTATCTGCCGTGGGGTGTTTGCAGAGATAGCCCAAAGGGGGAGCATCATTATTGACGTGGCTGTTGCTGTGTTTTTGTATTCACATCAAACATTGTCAGTTTCTCCTCAGTGTACATCCTCCAACTGGATGTTGTGGCTCAGAAACTGAATCATCGGCAGACAATCGCAGTGACCCAGCGAGCCTGGGACGTAGCATTCGATGATTCCTCAGGTCTCTGGATCTTTGATGGAGGAATGGTTGTTCTCTATCAAGCACAGGAGGGTCATTGGCAGGTATGGGGAGATGGGGACAGTGGGGAGGCATGCCTTGCTTGGTAGTGATTGATGATGGGGACCATCAGGATGAAAGATCACTTCACAGATGTCTCCTCAATTTATTTTTGAAAATGTGACCGAGGATTGATGAAGCAGCAAGGTAGAAGTTGTCTACTACTCCAGCAAGGCCTTTAACCAGGTCCCACATGGTAGGCTGGTCCAGAAGGTCAGGTCACATGGGATCCATGGTGAAGTGGCCAATTGGGTAGGAAGCAAAGCGTGGTGAGGAGGCTTGCTCAGCCAAGTGGTTTACAGGTCAAGTTTTCTGCCTTCCGCAGGCTGGGAATTCCACTCCCCACCATCCCTGGTGAGGGAATCTTTTCTTTATTTTCTATTTAATTGTTTCGCCAATGCTTTGAATCTCTGCCCCCCCGCACCCCTTCCCAAGGTCTTTGCTGTGGCAAATGGAATTAGAAACCTCAACAACTACCATCTATCTGCTTTCTTGACCAGGTCACCTAGGCAGGCCATGAGAGATTCAAGCTCTTTGGCCAATGAGTACGTGCCACCCATTTACACTAATCCTACATTAATCCCATTGTTTAGTCTCCCCTGTGTCTATCACTTACTGACTGGGGACAATTTACTTTGATTAGTTAACCTTCACATCTTTGAGATCTTAGAGGAAACTGGTGCACCCAGAGTGAACCAACATGGCCACAGGGATAATGGACCCTTCTTCAGACAATTTCCAGAATATTCTGTGATTGGGGTGTCTTCCAATTTAGGGGGGAGTGGGAGTGTGACAGTTCAGGCTTGTTTGTCTGTGTGAAGCCAGGAACTAGCTAGTTCCTCATTGAAGATCCATATTGCTCAAGGCCACAGCATCTTGCTGCCCATGGAAATGCCAACATCAACTGTCTTTTTCACAGAATATTCTGCAACATCCAGACAAATGGAAAATGGAAGAGGCAATTCATGGCCAGATGGAGGAGTCCCAGGGTAGGTGATGTCTCCACCCACCCCATACAGGGATTGTGATTAGTTGTTTTATATAAATCCAGCATTGGCCCAGAGATGGTCATAGCTCCTGAAGTTCATAAGCACCAAAGATAGACACAAAATGCTGGAGTGGGTCAGGCAGCATCTCTGGGTGAAACAGAATAGGTGACGTTTCGGGTCGGAACCTTCTTCATTGTTTAAAAGTGAGGATGTTTCTGGCAGTGAATTCCAGATCCCCACCACCCTTGAGCTGACAGACCTTGTGTCCCTCATGGTTTTTATAAACCTCTCTCTAAGGTCACTCACTCACCCAGCAGATGGGTTGGTTTCGGGGGGTGGTGGTGGGAGGTTGGGGAGCAGTCAAATTGCCGAGGCATAGATGTTTGTGGGCCTAATGCTGGAAAATAGGATTGGTGTGGATGGGTACTTGATGGTCAACATGGGCACGATGGGTTGAAGGGTCTGTTCCTATACTGTATGACTGACACGTATCCAATCCAGGCCCACTAATTCGTTGTTAGCTGCCCTGAGATATCTTTGCAATTAGAGATTGCACAAACTGATCTGTTAATTTTCAATTTGATATCTTTCCCCAACAGACTCTGTCATTGGGAACAACTACAGCAGTTTGTACAAAGTGTCTTTGGATAATATGGCCCAGTATCAGTGGAAGAAAGAGTTACGAATCCACCGTACGCTGAACAAAAGGGCATTGGAGCCGGGGCAGCTGAGTGGGCACAGTAAAAGGACAAGGGTGTGAATGCTGCTGTGATATTTCCTGCTACCTGCAGGCCTGCCTCAGATGTAGTCCTGGCCTCGGCACTGTTTACAGTCAGGAGATGGTTGGTGGGTGTAGCAGCCGCTGACAAATTGGCAGAGGAGCTGCAGAGTTTGAAGAAGTGGAGGGTGAATAGAGGATTCCAAACTATTCGCAGAGTTACAGATGTTTATTCTGTGTTTCCCCTCGGTATCAGCTGGCAACGTTACTCTGGCCGTGGAAATAAGCAGGCACTCTTCAAACCTGAGCTGATCAGAGATTGTGAGCAGTCTGTGAGCTTGATCTATCCAACCATATTTTCACCACCCTCAATACATTTGGCTAGCAAAATATATTGACCTCAGATTCTAAATTATCTATATCCGAGCAATTAGGAATCACATCAACTGTCCTGCTGAGATCTGTGCTGGGGAAGAAAGGCTGGGTGTGTCGAGACCTGATATTGGGGGATGTGCTGCTGACTGGGGTGGTTTGTAGCTCCAGTCTTGGTTGGTCTACCAGTAATGATGGGTTATACCCGAGGTTCCAAGCCTGGCGCTTTCTGTTGGTGTTTGCATGCATGAATTTGGTGTAATTAAAACCATCTAGTTACATCATCTCAGGAAACTATTCAAATTGCAATAAAGAGTATTCACCAATTAGTGTAAAATTAAACAGTTTCTTAGTGGTAAATAAAACACCGTAACATTACAGAACACACCAGATTAGGGCTGATTACAAATGGCTTCTTCTGTTTAATGTTTTTATTTCAGATTTCCAGCATCTGCAGGTTTTGCTTTTTGCAGATGTTGTGACTGTACGAACATCTGGATCATTATGTTGACCGTCCTAATCCTCCCTTAGCTGTGATACTCTATTAGCTGTAATATCCCAATCCCATGTACCTATCCATGCCCTGCTCATACACCTTGCCTGCATAATGTTGTAGATGAGAGATCGAGGAGCACATACAGTGCCCTCCATAATGTT
This sequence comes from Malacoraja senta, assembly GCA_038087875.1. Lineage (NCBI taxonomy): Eukaryota > Metazoa > Chordata > Chondrichthyes > Rajiformes > Rajidae > Malacoraja > Malacoraja senta. The sequence continues at coordinate 111,825 of JAXLNO010001645.1, read as the reverse complement.
TGGGAAAACCCCCCATCATTTATTTATTTGCCTCTGTACTCCGCAATTTGAGATTTGTAACAAAAAAATCACATGTGGTTAAAGTCCACATTGTCAGATTTTAATAAAGTCTATTTATATACATTTTGGTTTCACCATGTAGAAATTACAGCAGTGTTTATACATAGTCCCCCCCCATTTCAGGGCACCATAATGTTTGGGACACAGCAATGTCATGTAAATGAAAGTAGTCATGTTTAGTATTTTGTTGCATATCCTTTGCATGCAATGACTGCTTGAAGTTTGCGATTCATGGACATCACCAGTTGCTGGGTGTCTTCTCTGATGATGCTTTGCCAGGCCTGTATTGCAGCCATCTTTAGCTTATGCTTGTTTTGGGGGCTAGTCCCATTCGGTTTTTTCTTCAGCATATATACGGCATGCTCAATTGTGTTCCGATCGGGTGATTGACTTGGCCACTCAAGAAATGAACATTATTTAGCTTTGAAAAACTCCTTTGTTGCTTTAGCAGTATGTTTGGGATCCTTGTCTTGCTGTAGAATGAACCGTCGGCCAATGAGTTTTGAGGCGTTTGTTTGAACTTGCGCAGATAGGATGTGTCTATACACTTCAGAATTCATTATGCTACTACCATCAGCAGTTGTATCATCAATGAAGATAAGTAAGCCAGTACCTTCAGCAGCCATACATGCCCAGGCCATAACACCTCGTGGTATGCTTTGGATCTTGGGCAGTTCCTTCTCTCCTCCATACTTTGCTCTTGCCATCACTCTAATATAAGTTAATCTTCGTCTCATCTGTCCACAAGACCTTTTTCCAGAACTGATTGCTCTTTAAGTATTTCTTGGCAAACTGTAACCTGGCCATACTATTTTTGCAGTTAACCAGTGGTTTGCATCTTGCAGTGTAGCCTCTGTATTTCTGTTCATGAAGTCTTCTGTGGACATTGGTCATTGACAAATCCACACCTGACTCCTGAAGAGTGTTTCCGATCTGTCGGACAGTTTGGTTTTTTTTCTTTATTATAGAGAGAATTCTTCTGTCATCAGCTGTGGAGGTCTTCCTTGGCCTGCCAGTCCCTTTGCGATTAGTAAGCTCACCATTGCGCTCTTTCTTCTTAATGATGTTGCAAACAGTTGATTTTGGTAAGCCTCAGGTTTAGCTGATGTCTCTAACAGTTTTATTCTTGTTTCTCAGTCTCATAATGGCTTCTTTGACTTTCATTGGCACAACTTTGGTCCTCATAAACAGCAATAAAAGTTTCCAAAGGTGATGGAAAGACTGGAGGAAAGAATAGGTGCTGACAGCTCTCTTATATCTGCATGAAGGAGGCAATTAAACACACCTGAGCAATTACAAATGCTTGTAAAGCCAAACATTATGGTGCCCTGAAATATGGGGGGGTGGGGAGACTATATATAAACACAGCTGTAATTTCTACATGGTGAAACCAAAATGTATAAAAATGGTCTTTAATACCATCTGACAATGTGCACTTTAACCACATGTGATTTATTTCTGTTACAAATCTCAAATTGTGGAGTACAGAGGCAAATAAATAAATGACGGGTTTTTGTCCCAAACATTATGGAGGGCACTGTAGGTCCCTGACAATGTTACAGGTGAACTGGGTGGTGAAAAGGGTGCTTGGCCCACCCCCTCATTGGTCAAAGCATTGTACATGTTCGGGAGTTACTGGCCATTGGTGAGACCATACAGGGAATTATGTCATTAATGATATCATCATACTTGGAATGATGTCATTAAGCTTGAAAAGGGGCAGAACATATTCACACGGACATGGCCAGAACTGGAGGGCTTGAGTTAACCCTGGGGTCGTTACAGATTTACAAAGTATTGAGGGGCGCACATAAAGTGGATGGTCATAGTCTTTTCCCCAGGGGAGGGGAGTCTCAAATTGGATGGCATGGGTTTAACATGAGAGGGGAAAGATTGAAAGAGGCCCTGAGGTGGATATATGGATCCACGAGAACCTTCAACCTGGCGACCCACCTACGGCACGAGAATTCTCGTTACACTCTATGGTGGCTTCATTCTGGTCGCCGCTAATTTTTCAACATTCAGAATGAAGCCACCATGGAGAGCAGCGAGAATTCTCGTGCCGTAGGTGGTGTAAGTGGTAGTGGGTTACCAGGAGGTTGTAGGTGACCGGTGAAAAATGTAAGCAGTAGTTTTTAGAACCAAGGATAACCGACCGGTAATGTTAATGTCCGTCGAGCTTCACAGCCGTGTATCTCTGGCTTCTTAAAAGTTGTCCCCACTCCTCCCCCTTCTCCTTCCTCTCCCGCCTCTTTTAAAGGAATTATGTGGCCCTTCCTGTACACTATGCTTTCACCGTCTTAATTACAGCGCCAACCTTCCTGTTCATCGTGGTGTGTGTCTGTATCACATTGGCTTTGCACCGTGTGAATTTCACTCCGACAGCGCTCCCCCCACTTGCCCTGTCCCCCGCCGGCAGTCACCTGAAAAATTGCCTAAGTTCATTACAGTTGAACAAAGGGGACTATGGAGCCATGAGGGAGGAGCTGGCCAGAGTTGACTGGAAAGATACCCTAGCAGGGATGACAGTGGAACAACAATGGATTTCTGGATCTAATACAGAAGGTGCAGGATGCATTCCAAAGAGGAAGAAAGGTTCTAAGAGGAGTAAGAGGCGACCGTACCTGACAACGGAAGTCAAGGACAGTATAAAAATAAAAGAAGTATAACAAAGCAAAGATGAGCGGGAAGCCAGAGGATTGGGAAACTTTTAAAGAGCAACAGAAGATAACTAAAAAGGCAATACGGGGAGAGTGGTGAGTCTCTGGAATTCTCTGCCTCAGAGGGCTGTGGAGGCAGGTTCTCTGGATGCTTTCAAGAGAGAGCTAGATAGGGCTCTTAAAAATAGCGGAGTCAGGGGATATGGGGAGAAGGCAGGAACGGGGTACTGATTGGGGATGATCAGCCATGATCACATCGAATGGCCTACTACTGCACCTATTGTCTAAAAGATGAGGTACGAAGGTAAGCTAGCCATGAATATAAAGGAGGATAGTAAAAGCTTTAGGTATGTGAAGAAGAAAAATTAGTTAAGACAAATGTGGATCCCTTGAAGACAAAGCGTGTAAATTGATTATGGGGAACAAGGAAATGGCAGATGAGTTGAACAGGTACTTTGGATCTGTCTTCACTAAGGAGGACACAAACAATCTCCCAGACGTACCAGTGGCCAGACGACCTTGGGTGACAGGAAATGAAGGAAATTCACATTAGGCAGGAAATGTTGTTGAGTAGACTGAAGGCTGATAAATCCCCAGGGCCTGATGGTCTGCATCCCAGAGTACTTGAGATGGCTCCAGAAATCGTGGATGCATTGGTGATCATTTTCCGATGTTCTATAGATTCAGGATCAGTTCCTGTGGATTGGAGGGTAGCTAATGTTATCCCACTTTCTAAGAAAGGGAGAGAGAAAACGGGGAATTATAGACCAGTTAGCCTGACATCGGTGGTGGGGAAGATGCTGGAGTCAATTATAAAAGATGAAATAACGGCACATTTGGATAGCAGTAACAGGATCGGTCCGAGTCAGCATGGATTTACGAAGGGGAAATAATGCTTGACTAATCTTCTGGAATTTTTTGAGGATGTAACTAGGAAAATTGACAAGAGGGAGCCAGTGGATGTAGTGCACCTGGACTTTCGGAAAGCATTTGATAAGGTCCCACATAGGAGATTAATGGGCAAAATTAAAACACATGGTATTGGGGGCAGAGTGCTGACATGGATAGAGAAGTGGTTGGCAGACAGGAGACAAAGAGTAGGGATTAACGAATCCCTTTCAGAATGGCAGGCAGTGACTAGTGGGGTACCGCAAGGCTCGGTGCTGGGATCGCAGCTATTTACAATATACATAAATGATTAAGGGATTAAAAGTAACATTAGCAAATTTGCAGATGACACAAAGCTGGGTGACAGTGTGAACTGTGAGGAGGATGCTATGAGGATGCTGAGTGACTTGGACAGGTTGGGTGGATGGGCAGATGCATGGCAGATGCAGTTTAATGTGGAGAAATGTGAGGTTATCCACTTTGGTGGCAAAAGCAGGAAGGCAGATTATTATCTGAATGGTGTCAAGTTAGGAAAAGGGGATGTGTAACGAGATCTGGGTGTCCTTGTACATCAGTCACTGAAAGTAAGCATGCAGGTAAAGCAGGCAGTGAAGAAAGCGAATGGCATGTTGGTCTTCATAACAAGAGGAGTTGAGTATAGGAGCAAAGATGTCCTTCTGCAGTTGTACAGGGCCCTGGTGAGACCACATCAGGAGTATTGTGTGCAGTTTTGGTCTCCAAATTTAAGGAAGGACATTCTTGCTTTTGAGTGAGTGCAGCGTAGGTTCATGAGGCTAATTCCTGGGATGGTGGGACTATCATATGTTGATAGAATGGAGCGGCTGGCCTTGTATACACAGGAGTTTAGAAGAATGAGAGGGGATCATATTGAAACATATAAGATTATTAAGGGATTGGACACGCTAGAGGCAGGAAACATGTTCCCGATGTTGGGCGAGTGCAGAACCAGGTGCCACAGTTTAAGGATAAGGGGTAGGCCATTTAGAACTGAGATGAGGACATTTCTTTTCACCCAGAGAGTTGTGAATCTGGGATTCTCTGCCACTCTGTCTCAGCCTGGAGGCCGATTCTCTGGATGCTTTCAAGAGCGAGATAGAGCTCTTAGGGATAGCAGAGTCAAGGGATATGGGGAGAAAGCAGGAACGGGGTACTGCTTGTAGATGATCAGCCATGATCACAATGAATGGCGGTGCTGGCTTGAAGGGCCGAATGGCCTACTCCTGCACCTATTGTCTAAACTTGATCTTCACAAACAACAGAGGTCCCAGCACAGATCCCTGTGGAACTCCACTGGTCACAGACCTCCATCCTGAATATTGTCCTTGCATTACAACCCTGTCCTCTATCAGTAAGCCAGTTCTGAATCCATAGATCCATGAATCTGAAGAAGGGTCTCGACCCAAAACGTCTACCCATTCCTTCTCACCAGAGATGCTGCTTGACCCGCTGAGTTGCTCCAGCTTTTTGTGTCAATCTTCTGAATCCATACAACCTAGTCACTGTTAATCTTGTGCATCTTTCTTCTGGATCTGCCTAGCATAGGGGACATTATCAAATACCTTGCTAAAATCCACGTGGACAATATTCACTGCCCTACCCCCATCGATTTCTTTTATCACCTCCTCAAAAATCTCGACTGATCGTAAGACACGACATGCCATAGACAAAGCCGTGCTGGCTGACCCTAATTATCCCTTTCCCAAATGGGAGTAAATCCTATCCTGAAGAATCCTTTCCAATAACTTCACTGGCACTGATGTGAGGCTCACCACCTACAATTGCCTGGATTCTCTCTACTTTCCCTCTTGAACTAAGGAACAACATTAGAAGAAGGGTCTCGACCCGAAACGTCACATATTACTTTTCTCCAGAGACGCTGCCAGACCCACTGAGTTACTCCAGCTTTTTGTGTCTATCTTTGGTTTAAACAAGCATCTACAGTTCTTTCCTAAACATTAGCTATTGTCCGGTCTCTGGGACCTCACCTGTGACAAGAGAAGACACAAAGATCTTCATCAAGGCTCCTGCAATCGCTTCTCTCAATAACTTGGTGTGTCTCCTCAGTCCCAAATTAAGGGATTTATGCACCTTAATGCTCTTCAAGAACCCCAACACCTCCTACTCCTTAATCTCAAACAGCCATGCATATTGGAATTCTTCACATTGATCTCACTGTCCTCCACGTCCAGGGTGAAAACAGATGCAAAGTATTAATTTAGTTCCTGGACTACATCCCCAGACTCCAGGTACAAATTCCATCCTTTATCTTTGAACAGTCCTACCTTCTCCCTGGTTACACTTTATTTTATGTAGGTATAGAAAGCCTTATGATTTTCTTTAATCTGACTCGCCAAAGAATAAGGGGTCGGCCATTTAGAACTGAGATGAGGAAAACCATTTTCACCCAAATAGTTGTGAATCTGTGGGATTCTCTGCCACAGAATGCAGTGGAGGCCGATTTACTGGATGTTTTCAAGAGAGAGTTAGATAGAGCTCTTAGGGCTAACGGAATCAAGGGATATGGGGAAAAAGCAGGAACGGGGTACTGATTGTGAATGATCAGCCATGATCATATTGAATGGCAGTGCTAGCTCAAAGGGCCGAATGGCCTACTCCTGCACCTATTTTCTATGTATGAGTTCCTTCCTCCTTGCTTTATATTCCATTGAAGCCTCGTCTGATTTAATCCGATTAAATCTTGAATCTGCTTCCTTTTTCTTTTTGACCATCTCTTTGGTCATCCAAGGTCACGGACATTTGTTGATAAATCAATCAAATCCCATTCTTTGTGAAACATTTCAGCCATAAACTTAGTTTAATTAATTGCAATTTTTAAAGTCCACATTAATGTTTGAAACAAATGTTGAAAACTCACATATTAAAAATATCAATTGCATTTAATTTCTTTTAATACCTCAAATAAAAGTTTTTCTTGAAAATGAAAAGGTTGGAAATCCAAGACTACTCTGGCACCACCTTGCCCACGGTGCCTTGGAGCTCCACTTCCTTCCGGGAACGCGGTGGGTCTGGCAAGAAGGAGCGGCCACTGCATGGAGATGTGGACCTCCATCAGAAGATAGACACACAAAGCTGGAGTAACAGCGGGACAGGACAGGCAGCATCTCTGGAGAGAAGGAATGTGATGTTTCTGGTAGAGACCATTCTTCAAACTAGTTAGGGATAAGGAAAACGAGAGATATATGCGATGTAGAGTGATAAAGAACAATGAGTAAAAAAGTAACGATGATAAAGGAAACAGGCCATTGTTAGCTGTTAGGTGAAAATGAGAAGCTAGTGTGACTTGGGTGAGGGAGGAATAGAGAGAGAGAGGGAATGCCGGGGCTACCTAAAGTTGGAGAAATCAATATTCATACCACTGGTCTGTAAGCTGCCCAAGTGAAATATGAGATGCTGTTCCTCCAATTTGCATTTAGCCTCACTCTGACAATGGAGGAGACCTAGGACAGAAAGGTCAGTGTGGGAATGGGAAGGAGAATTAAAGTGTTTAGCAACCAGGAGATCAGGCAGGTTCAGGCCGACTGAGCGAAGGTGTTCAGCGAAATGATCGCCCAGTCTACGTTTGATTTTGCCGATGTATAAGAGTCACGGTTTCAAGGACAGTTTATTGTCACATGTACCAGTTAAGGGACAGTGAAATTTGAGTTACCATACAGTCATACTACGTGAAAAGCAACAAGACACACAACCACATAAAAGGTAACATAAACATCCATCACAGTGGATCCCACATTCCTCACTGTGATGGAAGGCAATAAAGTTCAATCTTCCTCTTTGTTCTTCTGCGGTCGGAGCAGTCAAACCATCCGCAGTCGGGGCGATCTAAGCCCCCGCAGCCGATGATCGAAGCCCCCGTCGGGATGATCGAAACTCCACATCTGGAACAACGGAAACAGTAGATGAGGTTGGAGGAGGTGAACCTCTGCCTAACCTGAAAGGACTGTCAGGTCCCTGGACAGAGTCGAGGTATGGGCTCAGGTGTTGCTTCTCCTGCGGTTGCAGGGGAAGGTACCTAGGGAGGGGGTGGTTTGGGTGAGAAGGGATGCCCTCCATCAGATGACCGTCCACGATCTCTCCCTGGATACCGCCACCAGATGTCAAAGAGCTGGACCCATTGAAAGAAGGTCTGAGCGAGCGGGTCCAGTTTCTTTCTAGATCAATTAGCATTCTCTGAGGCATCACCTGCAACAAGTGGCCATTCTGTACCTTGACCAAGATCACGACGGATCTGTGTCTGAATTCCTTACCTTTGTTTCAGGTCTGCATCCTTAGTGAATAATTTTGAAAATAACTGCTCGGGGAATGAAGGAATATTTTATAACAGCCTCATGGTCAGCGCCGGGCCTTTCTACCATTGTGTCTCCTGAGAGCCTGCAGGCCTGGTCTCCACACAGGAACAGTGAAGGTCAATACAAGTCTTGACTTGACTTGACTTGAGCTCAAAATACAGCATGTGCTTGCATCTGACGGGAGCAGCCAAGACTCACTCGCATCAGGGGGTGAGGCCTCAATTACAAAGGTTATTAAAGGGAAAAATAGATAAAGGAGAGTTAAATAAAATCTGATGACTACGTTGAAAACCTCTTATATCAACAACTAACATAAATTTGAAAAGTTAAATATTTCCAACAGTTTTTTAATATGATCTCGGTTTTTTTACACAAAATGGACGTCCTTTGGTCCAGAAGAGCAGCAGGTAAATCCTCTTGCACCAACCACAGATGATAATGAAGAACCAAGGAGTGATGTTGGATTAATTTGGGGAGATGTTTCTTGCAGTGCCATCAATGACTCCCCCGCTCTACCCCCCCCCCCCCCGGTACCCGGGCGGGCGGAGAGCCGCCCCACACCCGGGTAGAGAGGGGCCCCACACCCGGGTAGAGAGGGGCCCCACGGACGGGTAGAGAGGGGCCTCACGGGCGGGTAGAGAGGGGCCCCACACCCGGGTAGAGAGGGCCCCCGCGGGCGGGTAGAGAGGGGCCCCACGGGCGGGTAGAGAGGGGCCTCACACCCGGGTAGAGAGGTGCCTCACACCCGGGTAGAGAGGGGCCTCGTGGGCAGGTAGAGAGGGGCCTCACAACCGGGTAGAGAGGAGCCCCACACCCGGGTAGAGAGGGGTCTCACACCCGGGTAGAGAGGGGTCCCGTGGGCTGGCAGTTGCCCATGGGCCTGATACCACGGACAGTCGAGGAGGAGAGGAGATGACCAAGTGACTCTTACCACGACCGCTGCCGTTACTGAGAGGAAATATGTGCAGGCGTTTGTTTTTATTCAATTACTTAAATGTAAATGTATCCGCTGCCACAGTGTGCTTCCTACAGGCATTCTGGATCGAGATTGGGAACTCCGATGGATCTGACACCGTAATTACCTCCTTTCTGCTGTTGGAGTTTGACTACATTTTTTGAGGAGGTGACGAAGGAGATTGATGATGGTAAGGTGGTGGATCCATGTAGTGTACATGGATTTTAGGAAGGCTTTTGATAAGGTCCCTTATGCTCGGCTTGGAGAGTGTGCAGAGGAGGTTTAGCGATGCGTGCCTGGATTACAAAGTATTAGCTACAAGGAAAGGTTGAATAAACTTGGATTGTTTTCTTTGGCACATCGGAGGTTGAGGGGGGACCTGATAGAAATATATAAGATTATGAGAGGCATAGAAAGAGTAGACAGTCAGAACCTTATCCCCAGGCTGGAAGTACAGGGCATAGCTGTAAGATGAGAGGCTGTACAGTTTAATGGAGATGAGTGAGGCAAGTTTTCTACACTGTGAATGGTGGGTACCTGGAACGCACTGCCAGGGACGGTGATGGAGGCAAATATGATAGTGGCATTTTAGAGGCTTTTAGTTAGGCAGATGGGAGTGCAGGGGATAGAGGGATATGGATCATGTACAATAAGATTGGTGTAACTTGGCACGAGGGTCAAGGAAAGAGCGTTCACGTCGCGGCCCTGTTTCCACCAATATTTCCACCACTATGCACAAGAAGTGCAAGACACCATTGTCTGCAGATGCCGAGAAGTGTGTTCAGCTCCAGCTGAACAATTTCTAATCTTGTGTGTGGACATTAGAGAAGCAGATGGCAGAGAGGCAATCCCTTCACTCAATATCGTCCGAGATCCCAACTCTTACACACCGGCCTATGGCCTCTTCACTACCCTATCCCCCACCTCACAGGGCAGATGTGGTAACATTAGAGAGAGTGCAGAAGAGATTCACCAGGATATTTCCTGGAATGGAGGGCTGTGGTTATAGAGGGAGACTAGATTGGCTGGGTTTATTCTCATTGGAACATAGGAGGCTGAGCAGTGACCTGATAGTTCAGAACATTGAGCCTTATAATTAGGATAGATAGACAGTGTCTTTTTCCCAGGGCACGGGAGTTTAAAACTAGAGGGCCCAGGTAAAACTAGAGGGCCCTGGACTTCAAGTTAAATGTAAAGGAGATCCAAAGGGGTCAGTATTTCACACAGAGGGCACATGGAACCAGCTACCAGATGGGCTGATGGAGGCAATGCTTTAATGCAAGCACATAGCGCTCGCCTGGATAGATATCACGGTCAACACCAATAGACTGAAGGTCTGTCCCTGACATTGTGGCTCTGACATTACCCACTGAGGACCCCACAATATCTGGTGTGAGCGGAATCAATCTGTATTCCTGGTCCTAGATTCCCACAGGTTGCTGCTCACCTCCAGAATATTTTCACTTTTGTTCCCCAGGATTAAACATTCATTCTTCTTCTTTTGCACCTGGAAATGGAACAATTCAGGAAGTGTAAAACACGATGGCATTGACCTGGGTTGTGACAATCCTTCACCTGCCTGACGGACGAGCTGATAGATTCCCCATCTCACACTCTACCTCACGGTGGGTCATGCACGGATTCTTTCTCTGGAGCTGTCACACTATATTCTGCACCGGTTGTAACAGATACTGTCACAAAATAGACTATAAACCAGAATCTGCAGATGCTGGAAATCTGAAACAAAACCAGAAAATATTGGAAATACTCTGTGGTCAGGCAGCATCTGTGGAGAGAGAATTAGCCATACAGCATGGAAACAGGCCTTTCAGCCCAACTTGCCCATGCCGACCAACATGTCCCATATACGGTACCTCTAAACCTTCCTATCCATGTACCTGTCTAAATATTTCTTGAATGTTGTGATAGTACCTGCCTCAACGACCTCCTCAGGCATCTCATGCCATACACCCACCATGGCAGCTCATGCCATACACCCACCATGGCAGCTCATGCCATACACCCACCACCCTTTGTGTAAAACAATTATCCATCAGGTTCTTATTAAATCTTTCCCCCCTTACCTGCAACCTACTCTGGGCAAGAGATTGTACATCTACCCGATGTATTCCTCTCATGATTTTGTACACCTCTATAAGATCACCCCTCATCCTCCTGTGCTCCATGGAATAGTCCTAAGCTGCTCAACCTCTCCCTATACTATAGCAGGCACATGCTGTGAGTAATTACTCAGGGTAGGCAGTCAGTCGGCTTTTTAAAAATCTTTTACTGCGCATGCGCAGATTGTTCTCTCCGTAAGCTGTCAGTCGACTTTTATTAAGTGTTCAAAAGCCAAATCTCTTAATAAAGTACCGTATTTCCCGGCAATGAAAACGCACCCCCATTTTGAGTTGCTAAATTTTGAAAGAAGGCTGGTGGGACATAGAATTTCTCACGCTCTAAAAATAAAAATAAAAGAAAGCAATTTGCCCAAGGCTCCAAATCTCCTTCATTCTGAATTACTGAATGGGTGGGGGATGGAGGGTGACGGCAGGTGGAGAGATGGTGGGGAAAAACGGGAGCACACCAGGCCAAGTTGAATCAGTTGTGATCTTTTTGAATGACAATACTTGTTCAAGGGACCAAAATGGGGGTGAGAGTTCCTTTCACAGCGTGTGGGGAGTCTGGCCAGGGTAAAGTTGCGGGGAGGGCAGGAGTGTTGAGAAGGAGGCGGTCGGGGATCGTGCCAGTAACTCAGTCACTCACCGCTGCCGCGGTGCTCCGGGGAGCGGAGCCACCGCATTGTGGCCGGGGAGGGAAGTAGCTCGGGTGGCTGCGAGTGGCCTCGGGACCGGACAGCGGACTGGACGCCACCTCAGCGCCTTCTGCCGGCCCGCTCACTCTGGCAGTGCTCTCCGTCTGAACATCTCTCACCTGCCGCTCGCCTGCATCGCTCATGTCAGCCTCTTCCCTCAAATCCTTAAATTCCGACAGCCGAGTAACCTCAATTGGTCCCTTGATCGCGCTGTCGGAATTTAAGGTTTTGCGGGAAGCGGCTGCCATGAGTGAGACCGGCGAGCGGCAGGAGAGAGGTTTTCAGGCGGAGAGCACTGCCAGACGTGAGCGGGGGCCAGCAGAAGGGGCTGAGGTGGCGGCCAGGTTCCGCTGTCCTGTTCCGGCGGCTGCTCGCAGCCACCCGAGCTACTTCTCCCCCCGGCCACAATGCTGTGGCTCCGCGCCCGGAGCGTCGCGGCAAGTGAGTTGCTGGCATGATCCCCGACCCCCTCCTTCTCAACGCTCCTGCCCTCCCCGCAACTTTACCCCGGGCCAGACTCCCCACACACTGTGAAAGGAACTCTCCCTCCTCAGCGTCGCTGTCCTTTTACAGCCGCTTCCCATCAGCTGCCAGCAATGCGGGATAGACTTGGCTATCCCTCAGTACAACAACATTGTTCTTGATGTTGCTGTACTGAGGGATAGCCAAGTCTATCTTTCTTGGCTAACAACCTTCCAACTTCGGCTTCCCAGACACATGTAAATACGGTATTTAAAAACATATAGCACCAAGAAATTTACTTACCATATTATTTGTACACAAACTCCATTCTTCTCTCTTTGTTTCTTAAGATACTCTTAAGATAATGGCAATCCATGTTTGAAAAACCCGCCAAGAAACAATTTCAGCTGCCTTCAGTACCCTGGAAATTGACGGCACGTCAGCTGCACAGACCTTCGCGTGTTACATGTACTGCGGATGAAAGGCACGGAGAATTATGCCTACCTAAGAGATCGATCTCTTAGATAGGCATTCTCCCATGCCTTTACTATTTATATTTAACAATTACCATTTTATTATTTTCGTCAGGGTAGGCAGTGCACTCCTGCACCCTGTACCCCCACACCCCTGCTCCCTGTACACCACACCCTGTACCCCGGGACACTGTACACCTGGACACTGTATTCTGGGGCGACACGGCAGTGGGGAAGAGACTCCAGAGCAGGGTTTCCCGCGGGTTTTACCTCATTCAATGTGTCATCGATTTGTTTCAGTTCCTCGTAATGATTCCGTGAATCTCGCAGGGGTTGCACCAACGTCTCTTCAATCTGTGGAAAAAGCTGAGCCCAAAAATAGGTTGTCAATAAACTGGGCGAGAGCTGATGGGACTGACCACCAGCCTCAGGAAAAGGTTCTACAGTTCCTAGCCAGAGCTGTAGTCCAACTGGCCAGAGCTGTGCTCCAACTGGCCGGAGTTGAACCCTAACTGACCCCAACTGGGAAGACAAACTGCATGTTGGGCTTTTACACAGTTGGAGTGCATGTGTCATGACGTTGTATGGATATCTGGTGAAGTAGCCTCAGGATTATTATGGGGAACAAGGAAATGGCAGAGGAGTTGAACAGGTACTTTGGTTCTGTCTTCACTAAGGAAGACACAAACAATCTCCCAGATGTACTAGAGGACAGAGGATCCAGGGAGACAGAGGAACTGAAAGAAATTTGCATTAGGCGAGAAATAGTATTGGGTGGACTGTTGGGACTGAAGGCTGATAAATCCCCAGGGCCTGATGATTTGCATCCCAGGGTACTCAAGGAGGTTGCTCTAGAAATCATGGACGCATTGGTGATTAAGTTCCAATGTTCTATAGACTCAGGATCAGTTCCTGTGGATTGGAGGATAGCTAATGTTATCCCACTTTTCAAGAAAGGAGCGAGAAAGAAAACAGGGAATTATAGACCAGTTAGCCTGACATCGGTGGTGGGGAAGATGCTGGAGTCTATTATTAAAGAAGTAATAACGGCGCATTTGGATAGCAGTAAAAGGATTAGTCCAAGTCAGCATGGATTTATGAAAGGAAAATCATGCTTGACTAATCTTCTGGAATTTTTTGAGGATGTGACAAGTAAAATGGATGAAGGAGAGCCAGTGGATGTGGTGTATCTGGAATTTCAGAAAGCCTTTGATAAGGTCCCACACTGGAGATTAGTGGGCAAAATTAGAGCACATGGTATTGGGGGTAGGGTATTGACATGGATAGAAAATTGGTGGGCAGACAGGAAACAAAGAGTAGGAATAAACGGGTCCCTGTCAGAATGGCAGGCAGTGGCGAGTGGAGTGCCGCAAAGCTAGGTGCTGGGGCCGCAACGACTTACAATATATAGTAATGATTTAGATGATGGGATTTAAATGAAACTAGCAAATTTGCAGATGACACAAAGCTGGGTGGCAGTGTGAACTGCAAAGAGGATGCTATGAGGATGCAGGGTGACTTGGACAGGTTGAGTGAGTGGGCAGATGCACGGCAGATGCAGTATGATGTAGATAAATGTGAGGTTATCCACTTTGTCGGCAAGAACAAGGAGGCAGATTATTATCTCAATGGTGTCAGATTGGGAAAAAGGGAAGTGCAACGATACCTGGGTGTCCTTGTACACCAGCCACTGAAAGTAAGCATGCAGGTACAGCAGGCAGTGAAGAAAGCTAATGGCATGTTGACCTTCATAACGAGAGGATTTGAGTATAGGAGTAAAGAGGTCCTTCTGCAGTTGTACAGGGCCCTGGTGAGACCACATCTGGAGTATTGTGTGCCGTTTAGGTCTCTTAATTTGAGGAAGGACATCCTTCTATTGAGGCAATGCAGCGTAGGTTCACAGGGTTAATCCCCGGTATGGCAGGACTGTCATATGAGGAAAGATTGGAAAGACTGGGCTTGTATTCTCTGGAATTCAGAAGGATGAGAGAGGATCTTATAGAAACGTATAAAATTATAAAAGGACTGGACAAGCTAGATGCATGAAAAATTTCCCCCATGTTGGTGGAGTCCAGAACCAGGGGCCACAGTCTAAGAATAAAGGAGAGGCCATTTAAAACTGAGGTGAGAAAAAACTTTTTCACCCAGAGAGTTGTGAATTTGTGGAATTCTCTGCCACAGAAGGCAATAGAGGCTAATTCACTGGCTGAATTTAAAAGAGAGTTGGATAGAGCTTTAGGGACTAGCGGAATCAAGGGATATGGGGAGAAGGCAGGAACGTGTTACTGATTCTGGATGATCAGCCATGATCACAATGAATGACGGTGCTGGCTCGAAGGGCCAAATGGCCTCCTGCACCTATTTTCTATGTCTATGTCTATGATATTGGGAGTCTGGTCTCCCTCATTAGGAAGGATATATTTGCATCAAAATCCAGCAGATGTACTTCTGGGATGTCAGGTTTGTTGATCAGAGGTTAAACAGATGGGGCCTTTGCTCTGGGGTTCAGATGAATGAACAGTGACCTTGGTGAAGTGGTCAAGATGCTCACCGAGCTACAACTGTTGTGGATGTAGACGTGTACGCGTGTGTGTGCTCCTGTGTAGTTATGCCCATGTGTACACACGCAGGATCATTGTGAGCCACCGCTTTGCCTTGTCTTGCTCACTTTGATCATGGTCTCGAACAGTGGGATGAGCACGAAGTTGATGAAGCCGATTTGGGCGGTGGCTTTGGTCACTTTGTCTCTGTCCATGAAGGGTGCGACAGGGAGACCCTCTGCCTTCTCACGATCACTCTGCAACACAACAAGACAGTGATGGAGTAACTCAGCGGGCCAGGTAACATCTCTGGGGAACATGGACTGCTGATGTTTCGGGTCGGAATGGTTCTTGAAGTAGAGCAGTGGAGCTGCACTTGTATTGGAAGGACCCAATATTCCAATATGGAGGGGGATTGTGTGGGAACGTCAGGAGACTGGCAGGGCGATGGACTGATCGGTGGAAGTGGATGGATTGAGGAGGAAGGGAGTTGATTCCACCGGGTGGCGCCAGTAATGGCTGCCTCGCCAACAGTCTGTCTGTCCCTTCCTTCTTTGTTATTTTAATAGTATGTTAAATGTGTTTTAGAGTTATTTAGCTTGTTTTATGTGGAGGGTGGGGGGCGAATGGGGGTTGGGGGAAACTTTTAAAATCTCTTACCTCGATGGAGATGTGATTTTTTTTCCTGTATCGCATCTCCGTCTGCATTGCGGCCTAACATCGAGGAGTTGGCGGCCTCTTGCTGGAGATCTATTTGGGAGCTCCAGCCACGGGAACCTGCGGACTTACCATCGTGGAGTTCGCGGTCCCTGGTGGGAGGCTGACTTCAGGAGCTCCAACCACAGCAGCTTTGACCGCCCCGACATGGGAGAATAAAGAGGGAAGAAGATTGGACTTTATTGCCTTCCATCACAGTGAGGATTGTGGGGAATCCGCTGTGGTGCATGTTTATGTCAATATGTAGTTGTGTGTCTTGTTGCTTTTTGTTTAGTATGGCTATATGGTAATTTGAATATCACTGTACCTTAATTGGTACACGTGACAATAAAAGACCTTTGATACAGGGAAGAATAATGAATTAGAGGCAGCAGTGGAGGAGTGGAATTGGACATAAAAGGAGTTTTGAACAGAGGAGTAATTAGCGGGAGAGTTTCATTGGGAGAGTATTAATGATTGGGGAAATGGGGATTCATGATTCAGTTTGGGAATAAGGTACTTCATGGATGAATGACAGGTTGGGGGAGGGGGCAGATGCATGGCAGATGCAGTTTAATGTGGATAAATGTGAGGTTATCCACTTTGGTAGCAAAAACAGGAAGGCAGATTATTATCGAAATGGTGTCAAGTTGGGAAAAGGAGAAGTACAACGGGACCTGGGTGTCCTTGTTCATCAGTCAATGAAAGTAAGCATGCAGGTACAGCAGGCAGTGAAGAAAGCGAACGGCATTTGGCTTTCATAACAAGAGGAGTTGAGTATAGGAACAAAGAGGTCCTTCTGCTGTTGTACAGGGCCCTAGTGAGACCACACCTGGAGTATTGTGTGCAGTTTTGGTCTCCAAATTTGAGGGAGTGCTTGCATTCTTGCTATTGAGGGCATGCAGCGTAGGTTCACAAGGTTAATTCCCGGGATGGCGAGAGAATGGAGCAGCTGGGCTTGTATACTCTGGAATTTAGAAGGATGAGAGGGGATCTTATTGAAACATATAAGATTATTAAGGATTTGGACACGCTAAAGGCAGGTTCCCGATGTTGGGAGAGTCCAGAACCAGGGGCCACAGTTTAAGAATAAGGGGTAAGCCATTTTGAACGGAGATGAGGAAACACTTTTTCACACAGAGAGTGGTGAGTCTGTGGAATTCTCTGCCTCAGAGGGCCGTGGAGGCAGGTTCTCTGGATGCTTTCAAGAGAGAGCTAGATAGGGCTCTTAAAAATAGCGGAGTCAGGGGATATGGGGAGGAGGCAGGAACGGGGTACTGATTGGGGATGATCAGCCATGATCACATTGAATGGCTTGAAGGGCCGAATGGCCTACTCCTGCACCTATTGTCTATTGTCTATTGTTATAATTTGGGCCGGCCTGTAGTTACAGCAACGCACCACTAGGTAAGAGATGATTCTATTGTTCTACCGAAGAGAAGGGATAAAGATCATGAACCTTGGATGACCAAAGTAGTTGTAAATTTGTTCAAAAAGAAAATGGAACAGCATGCAATGTTTAAGAGGTTTAGAATCAGACAGGGCCTTTGAAGAATATAGAGAAAGGAGGAAAGAACACAGGTGGGCAGTTGGAACGGCCAAAAGGGGCCACAAAATAATTTTGGTGAGTGAGATCAAAGAAAATCCCAAAGATTTTTATACGTATAATAAAAGCAAGAGGATAACTAGGGAGAAGGTAAGAACGCTCAAGCTTCAAGAGGGGATTTATGTTTGGAGTCTGAGGATGTAGACGAGGTTCTACACAAATGCTGTGCATCTGTTTTCACCGAGAAGAAGAACATGGATGACAGTGAAATTAGTGTGGAGTACGCCAATATTCAAGGGGATTTTGAGATTAAGGAGGAGATTTGGGGGTTCTTGAAGAGCATTAAGGTGGATAAATCCCCAGGACCTGATTTGATCTACCCAGAGTTATTGAGAGAGGCAAGAGATGAGTTTGCAGGAGCCTTAACAAAGATCTTTGCATCTTCTCTGGCCTCGGGTGAGGTCCTACAGGGCTGGAGAGTAACTGATGTTGTTCCATTATTTAAGAAGGGGAGAGAATCCAAGGCAGTGAGCCTCCCTTCAGTGGTAAGGAAGCTATTGGAGAGGATTCTTTGAGATAGGATTTACACCCATTTGGAAGAGAATAGACTAATTATGAGTAGCCAGCATGGCTGTTCCTTCCGTAACTCCCTGGTCAACTCGTTCCATCCCACCCAAACTACCCCCTCCCCAGGTACTTTCCTCTGCAACTGCAGGAGATGTAACACCTGTCCCTATACCTACCCCCCTCGATTCTGTCCAAGGACCCTGATAGTCCTTTCAGGTGAGGCAGAGGTTCACTTGTACCTCCTCCAACCTCATCTACTGTATTTGCTCTTCCAGGTGTGGACTCCTGTATATCGGCGAGACCAAGCACAGGCTCGGTGACCATTTCACTGAACACCTCTGCTCAGTCTGCCTAGACTTACCTGATCTCCCGATTGCTAAACACCCAATCCCACACTGACCTTTCTGTCCTGGGCCTCCTCCATTGTCAGAGTGAGAGCTAGATAGGGCTCTTAAAGATAGTGGAGTCAGGGGATATGGGGAGAAGGCAGGAATGGGGTACTGATTGGGGATGATCAGCCATGATCACATTGAATGGCGGTGCTGGCTCGAAGGGCCGAATGGTGTCCTTGTTCATCACCTGCACCTATTGTCTATTGTCTATTGTCATTGATTAGGGGGGTTGGATTTAGGACAGGAGCAGATTGATGGGGGTGTGATTGGAGAAAAGGGGCAACAAGCATAAAACTGGAAAGACTCATCAGGGCAGCAGCAAGTGTGGGGGCAAAAGCTATAAGTTTGGGGTCTGGGTGATCAGGAAAATAGGAAATGTTCAGCAGGTGAATGGAGGTCCTGTCATTGGGTCTCCATTGATGCTGCTTGATTTGCTGAGTTCTTCCAGTGATCTGTTTGGTCCAGACACTACAGTCTCTTTTGTTTTCATTGGAGAAAGATATTGAATGGCGGGATTGATTCGGGCTGTAAAGCTGACCTGGAGGGAGACTGCTTGGAGAAGTGATTGGGATGTAGCCATCCTGGTGAGAGAACAAGGGAGCATTGATTGATTGATTGGGAAGCATGCCATTGGTTTGCATGGACTGACAGGGAAGAGAGGTACTGATTGGGGAAAGGCGATTGATCTTCATGTGGAAAACCACTGGATATTAAATGATCTTGGGAGAGGGATATTTTGGGATGAAATAGATTTGCTGAATGGGGGTTGGGCAATTGCTTGGCAGATGTTTGGACTGGGGGAAGATAGACACAAAAAGCTGGAGTAACTCAGCGGGACAGGCAGCATCTCTGGATACAAGGAATGGGTGACGTTTCAAGTTGAGACCCTTCTTCAGACTGGTTAGGGATAAGGTAAATGAGAGATATAGACGGTGATGCGGAGAGATAAAGAAAATTAATGAAAGATATGGAAAAAAGTAACGATGATAAAGGAAACAGGCCGTTGTTAGCTGTCTGTAGGGTGAAAATGAGAAGCTGGTGCGACTTGGGTGGGGGAGGGATGGAGAGAGAGGGAATGCCAGGGCTACCTGAAGTGAGAGAAATCAATATTCATACCACTGGGCTGTAAGCTGCCCAAGCAAAATATGAGATGCCGTTCCTCCAATTTGCGTTTAGCCTCACTCTGACAGTGGAGGCGACCTAGGACAGAAAGGTCTGTGTGGGAATGGGAAGGAGAATTAAAGTGTCCAGCAACCGGGAGATCAGGTTATTTCACGTGGGCTGAACGAAGGTGTTTTCGCCAAACGATCGTCCAGTCTACGTTTGGTCTCGCTGATGTATAAGAGTCAAGTCAAGTCAAGTCAAGTGAGTTTATTGTCATGCGTCCCTGATAGGACAATGAAATTCTTGCTTTGCTTCAGCACACAGAACATAGTAGGCATTTACTACAAAACAGATCAGTGTGTCCATATCTTGAACAACGGATACAGTAGATGAGGTTGAAGGAGGTGCAAGTGAACCTCTGCCTAAGCTGAAATGACTGTCGGGGTCCCTGGACAGAGTCAAGGAAGGAGGTATAGCGACAGGTGTTGCATCTTCTGCAGTTGCAGGGGAAGGTACCTGGGGAGGGGGTGGTTTGGGTGGGAATGGATGAGTTAACCAGGGAGTTGCGGAGGGAATGGTCTCTGCGGAAAGCGGAAAGGGGTGGAGATGGGACAATGTGGCTTGTGGTGGGATCCCGTTGGAGGTGGAGGAAATTTCGGAGGGTTATGTATTGTATGCGATGGCTGATGGGGTGGAAAGTAAGGACTAGGAGGACTCTGTCTGTTGCGACCAGGGGGAGGGGGAGCAAGGGCGGAGCTAAGGGGTACCGAGGTGACACGAGTGAGGGCCTCATCTATGATGGAAGAGGGGAACCCCCGTTCCCTAAAGAATGAGGACATCTCGGATGTTCTAGTATGGAACACCTCACTTTGGGAGCAGATGCGGCGTAGACGGAGGAATTGGGAGTAGGGGAAAGAGTCTTTGCAGGAAACAGGGTGGGAAGAAGTGTAGTCCAGATAGTTGTGGGAGTCATTGGGTTTGTAATAGACGTCAGTCAATGGTCTATTTCCTGTGATGGAGACTGTGATCAAGAAAGGGGAGGGAGGTGTCGCAGATGGTCCAAGTAAATTTTAGTGCAGGATGAAAATGAGTGGTAAAGTTGAAGAAGTCCATGAGTTCTGCATGGGCGCATGGAAGACAAGTCCTTTATGGGAAGGAGAATGATTTTGAGAGTTGGTTTGATTGAGGCGAGGGGATAAATGGGGAAACGGAGATGCGGAGAGGCCTGAGGTTTTCACCTGCATGAAGTATTCCTGCAGCAAACAGTCCACCCACGGTTCAGCCACCTCCATCGGTCTCACCTCATTCGAGATGTCGCAGTATTTGATCAGCACCATTTGTAGCTGAACACACAGAATAGGGAGGTTTACACATCCTTTCCCCTCTCCTCCCTGCCCAACATCCAACCCCCCTCCTCACCAACAGACGGAGTGACCCAGGCGTGTCCCCAGTCTGTCCGAGCTCTGCAGTGACTGGGACGAGTGTAAGCAATTTGAATACAAGAGTCAGGAAGTCCTCACACAGTCTATAAGACTTTGGGTGGTTTGCGTTTGGGGTATTGTGTGCAGTTCTGGTTGCCCCATTGCAGGAAGGATATTGAGGCTTTGGAGAGGTGCAGAGACATTTATGAGGATTCTGCCGAGATTAGAGGGTAATAGTTGGAAGGAGAAGTTGGACAGGCTGATTGTTTTCTTTGGAACACCGGAGATTGAGGGGAAACCTGAGAATTATATAAAATTATGAGAGAAATGGATAGGGTTGACAGTCAGAACCTTTCTCTAAAGGTGGAAATACAAAAGACGAGAGACCATATAGGCTGTGGGCCGAGGAGCTTTTTCGTTCAGGTTCGTGACCCAACTCACGGAACTACCTGAATTTTTCACATATTGTGTAAAAATATTATAGAAATCATCTCTGAAACCCGTCAAGAACAAAACCTGCACAAATATGAGAAAAACCTCAAATTTTCCTAGTGGTAATTGTCCAATCAATGCACGTTTGACATTGAGGTCGGACGCCAATTGACCGATCATGCGCTTTGTTTCATGGTCGCTAGGCAGCAAGCACTCTGGGATCATGGCGGCCTCCTCATTACATCAAAACAATAACAAGGTTTCGAAGGAATAAAGGTAATGCTAACCTGGCTGATAATTTTGTTTTTCAATTGATTTATCTTTGTAAAGTTATGATGTGAACTGTTAAATAAAAATGATAAATAACAAATGTACAGCTAGAGTTAGGATTAGGGTCTGTTGGTCGGTCAGAAGTCAGTCAGTCAGTCGGTCAGTCTGTCGGTCGGGCTGTCGGTGGGCTGGTGAGTGCTGTGAAGTATCGGTCGGGCCGCCGGTGGGTGTTGCGAGTGGTCGGACGGCCGGTGGGTGCTGCGAGTGGGCGGTCGGGCTGTTGGACGGCCGGTGTTGCAGCGAGCGAGCGGGCAGACTGATGGAGCCGGCGTTATGGGGGTGCTGAAGGCGGCCCAGGCAGCATGCAGGGCAGTGCTGCTCCCCGCCATCATCACCACGATAATCCAGAAGGGCATGCTGGCCGAGGTGGACGTGCTGCGGGGTCACACGTACGGAGCCTGCAGCCGGTCCCAAAGCGGCTCCAGCTCCAGCCTTGGGCAGCTCTGGAAGGGGGCGAGTTAGGGTTAGGGTTGGGCATTTTCCTGTCAGTAGAAGATGCCTTAGCCTTCCCCCAGCCTGGCACTGCCCCTGTCCCACTATGGCCACGAACCCCACTCTGCACACTGGCAGTCAGTGGGGTTCAGTAAATGGGGGAACCCAGAGGAACTGCCCTCACCCATTAATTAGGCTGGTTCAGGAGCCGGACCTCTGCGACAGTCTCATTCAAAATACACACTCACAATTATATTCATTATATTATTTTTATATAATATAATTATATATAATTACAGTCATATTCACGTCATATACAGTCATATATATATGGTATAATTAAGCGACTTTGAGTCCTGAAAAGCGCTATATAAAATAAATGTATTATTATTATTATTATTATTATAGTTTAAACAAACGGAATTAGGCTCCCCATGGGGTAATATGAGCATTGAACACTAGATGGCGCTTACTTTTTCTATCTCATTTTCTAATTAGCTTAATTAATTAATGTGCAGCTTTTGGCATTGACGAGTTATGACTTCCTTCTCAATTATATTTTATCTAAATCTGTGCAAAATTTCAAGTAGTTCCCAGACATGGGTCACGAAAGTTAAATTCTAGACACATTTTCGATGCTCTGCCCACAGCCTATTTTGGCGATAGTATCAAGTGTAATATATCCAAGTTTACTGAGGATGTAAAACTGGGCGGGCTTTGAGGAAGGTACAGAGAATGTGGGGTATAGAAAGGTTATTACTGGGTAAGATGTAGAATATATTCAGGGTTGAACGGATGGTCAAGGTGCATTCATCATGGATGTCTAGAATATCGAGTTTCACTACTTTAATTGGCACAATAAGACATTTGGACCAGAACAGTCTCAAACCTAGGTGTGGCCAATCAGGAAAGATCTTCACCCTGAGGATTGTGAGTCTCTGACTATTCCATGGAGAAGGTCACAGAGGCTCAGACATGGGGCGTACTGGCTGAGATTGTTGGATTGTTCATGTTGATCGGGTCAGTGCAGGGAACACAACTGAAGGAAAGGATCAGCGCGGATTCCGTGGTTGGTGGAGCAGGGAGGTGGAATGGCCAGCTCATGCCCCCAGCCCTTGTGCCCCCTCTCTCCACTGCCCATGTGGACAGTTCCTGTGAAATAGTCTGTGTTTGTTGTGGCTCGCCCAGCCCCTGACGTCAATAGACAATAGACAATAGGTGCAGGAGTAGGCCATTCGGCCCTTCAAACACTGACGTCGACACTCACACAAGTCATGTCATCCTTGTTGTTGAAATCAAAGTTGTCAATTTTTTGTTTGAAGGAATCGAGGATCTCTCCATGACGAGCCATATCTGTGGCCAGGATCAGAGTAATGATACCCTATAGTAGACACAGGAGTTGGTCAGTGTGACTCCGGACAATTGTGACTCCACCCCTCCTTTCCCGACAGGGACAAGCCCAGATTTCCACTCCCAGACCACCCCTAGTCCCAGAGGTCCCTTTCTGTTTCTGCCTGTGACCAGACACTCACCTGTCGGATCTGTTTGGCGATCTCTGGGTCCATGTTGCTGAAGATGTTGCACTTGGGCTGGGAGAAGATCTGGAAGGCGATGGCACAGTGATGGTTTTCCAGAGGTGAGATGTCGTTGTAGCGGACGGCCAGTTCAGTGCGAGCATTGATTTGGTAGCTGGGAAAAAGAGGGACGAGATCCCAACGTGGGATTAGCTACTCCCAGACTGATCTGGTCATCGATGTCACATTGCTCTTCATCGACTGTGGCTGATCTTTTCTCTCAGCAACACTGCCCCAAGCCTCTCATTCCCTTTAATATTCAGAAATCCATGGAACTGTTTCAAAAATGAACTTGGATTCACACGGAATGGAATATGCCCTTCAGCCCAACTCGCTTATGCTCCAACTAGTCTAGTTCCATATGCCTGTGTTTGGTCCAACTTCCTATAAAAGCTTCCTGTCCAAATGCCTTTTAAATGTGGTTATTGTACCTGCCTCAACTCCCTCCTCTGAAGGTTCGTTCCATACACCCACTACCCTCGGAGTAAACAAGTCTCCATTCACTTTAAACCCATTCACAGGAAAAAGACTCTGCACGTTCAACCTATTTATACCCTTCATATTTTGTACACATCTATAAGATTACCCCTCAGCCTTCTGTACTCTATGGAATAAAGTCCTAGCCTGCCCGATCTATTGATAAAGATGACAAACAGCAATGGGCCTGGCACCAATCCCACTAGTCACAGGCCTCCAGTCTGAAAAACAATCTCCCACCATCCTCTGCTTCCATCCATGAAGCCAATTCTGTATCGTCGGCTAACTCTCCCAGGCGACCTAACCTTCCAGACCAGCCTACCATGTGGAACCTTGCAGGTCCATATAGATGGACCCGTGACCCGTGACCTGCCCTCATCAACGTTCTTGTGTCTTGGAGAAAGTACGGTGAACATTGGGGTATGAGAGGACTGTGAGATGGAGGGCAGAGGGTGGGTTGTGACTCACGTGTTGTTGTAGCCTGGGTGGTCCAGGTCGTGACAAATGGCCGCGCTCATCAGTATCAGGATGTCCAGCTGTGTGAACTTCTCCTGGAACACAGATGCAGGTTGAGGGAACAAAGTGATTCACCCTCCCACCCCTCCCCCCTGCCCACCTCTGCTTCCTGCAGCCCTGACCCTCCTATTCTGCACCAATGATCTCCCTATCCCTTCCCATTCCATCCCATGTTTCCCTTCATTATCCTCCTCCACTCCTGCTCCTTACCCCCCTCCCCCCATCCCATCTCCCACTCACCTCTAACCGCCCCCCCACACACACCTGTAGCTGACACTGCTCGATTATACTGTACATCATCTGCGTCACACAGAAGCAGTGATGGAAGTTGTGGAACGGGTTGTTGCGGTAATTCTCACGGACGCAGAGCTGAGGAAAATGGAAATAGCATCCTGGTTAAACACCCTCCGTGTTCCCCCCCCTCCTGTGTCCCTCACCCCCCCCCCAGCCCCTCACCCCCTCTCTGTGCCCCCCCTGTGCCCCTCACCCCCACCTCCAACACCCCTCCCTGTGTCCCACATCCCTCTTCCGATACACGGGTGGGGTGGGGATAGAGAGGGAGTTCCAGACATGCTCATAGTTCAACAGTATCCAGAATAAAGCAGCCAGTGTTGTGGCACCAGCCTCGTTTCCCACAGTACTGCCCCCCCCCCTCAGTACTGCCCCCCCCCTCAGTACTTCCCCCCCCCCCTCTGATGGTGCAGCAGAGATTTATTGTGTCTCTTGCTGATTTATCCCTGTTGTTTTGACTTTGCTACGGTCTCTGCCTCCGCTGATACAGGGGGATACAGATGTTGGGCAGATGTTGGGGTAGGCGGTGCCCTTACCAGCCACCTCTTTAGGGTGACGGGATTGATGCTGAAGTCTCGGACCAGTCCCAGGCTGTGGTACATGTGCTCCAGGCAGCTGAGCATCTGTGAGGGCAGAGAAAGACCATCAGTGCCGGCACGTCACCCCCACCCCCACCCCCACACTGGGCTCGATCCCCCTGCCCCCACACTTCACCCTCACCCATCCTCACCCCCACCCCCACCCACCCTCACCCCCATCTACCCTCATCCCCACCCCCATCCACCTCCCCAACCCCCGGCCCCAAACATGGCCCCCACCCACCCTCACCCCCACCCACACCCACCCCCACCCCCAGCTACCATCACCCCCACCTACCCTCACGAACACTCACACCCACCCCACCCATCCTCACCCCCACCCCCATCCACCCGGTCCGGCCCCACACATGGCCCCCACCCACCCTCATCCACACCACCCTCACCATCTACACCCACCATCCAGTGAGCAAGGGGTGAGAGAAGGATTTGGGATGGTCGGATGTGTGAAGATAATCAGTTTGGAAAGTGCATGAACGAAGATTGGTGAGGAGGGGAGGATATGTGGTGGGTTCATCTGGGGCAGTGAGGCAGAGGACTAGGCAAAGGATGAGTATGGTGTTGAGGGGCAGGAAAATGAGGGGGGAGATATGAAAGTGCTGATGGAGGATATAGGATATCTCTGTGAAGAAGATATAGGAATGGAGATGGGGGTTCGGCAGTGAGAGAGGGTGATGAGGGGGGAAAGGGAAGGGTGCTCTCACTTCATTGGCTTCCCAGTGCCAGGCATCAAATGTTGGTTTCTTGAGTCTCTGAACAGATTCTTCCGAGAGTAAGTACTGGAAGGGAAACAAGTTGCAGATATCAACGACCCTCCTGTTCCAACCCTAACACAGAACCATAAAATACATCTTCTCTGCATTATTTGGTAGAAACGAGGAACTGCTGATGCTGGTTTACAAAAAAGGTACAGAGTGCTGGAGTAACTCAGCGGGTCAGGCAGCATCTGCGGAGAACATGGATAGGTGACGTTTCACAGAGTGCTGGAGTAACTCAGCGGGTCAGGCAGCATCTCTGAAGAACATGGATAGATGATGTTTTGAGTTGGGATTTGAGTCTGAAGAAGGGTCCCAACCCAAAACATTACTTATCCATGTTCTCCAGAGATGCTGCCTGACCCGCTGAGTTACTCCAGCACTCTGTGAAACGTCACCTATCCATGTTCAGGTAAAGACAGATGTAGAATGTTCAGCAGACATGGAAGAATACGCTATGTATTGGTTCATTGTTGTCTTGAGATACAGTGAAAAGCTTTGTGTGTGTGTGTGTGTGTGTGTGTGTGTGTGTGTCTGGTCCAGTCAAATCATGCTAGACATAGGTAGCGCAAAAAGTGAAAGGACATGTCTAGCCTGGAGAAAAGGTTCTGAATGTCTATCCTAGCTGTGCCTCTCGTAATGTTATATATTTCTATCGAGTCTATCTTCAACCTCTGGTGTTCCAGACAAAATAATCCACTTTTGGGGAACTTTGTAACGAGGACACCATCCCAACAGCCTAAACGTTCCTTCCCTTCCATACCCATGCATGTGGCTGCAGTGTGGACCATCTGAAGCCTTCACGCCAGTTATTCTGACATCAGCTTTTAAACCCAAGGCTTCTACCATCAAGGACAGGGGCAGCAAATGCCCACACACCTTCAGACACCACTCTACATCATGCATCATCCCCAGATGCCCAATCATCTACAGACATAGGTCATGCATCATCCCCAGATGCCCAATCACCTACAGACATAGGTCATGCATCATCCCCAGATGCCCAATCACCTACAGACATACGTCATGCATCATCCCGAGTAGCAATTCTACCGAGAGTTGTTCATCATCGTTGGGTCTCAGTCCTGATTTAGGGGTATCTTCATCAGAAGAACGACATTGATTCAAGAAAATGGCTCAAGAAGGGCACGTAGGAAGGAGTGACATGTACCTGACGTCAGTAATGCCCACTTGGTGAGCAATAAATTTAAAAGTGCTGCCGCATTGGTCAGTTCTGAACGAATAAGAAGAACTAGGAGCGCAAATTACAATCGAAGAAATAGGTGAAACGATAAAATCGCTGAAAAATGGTAAGACCAGATGGTTTTAGTAATGAATTTTATAAAAAGTTTCATGAGATAACGACCCCCTATCTATTTAATTTATATACTTACGTTTTTAAAGAAAATAAACTACCCGAAACATTAGCAGAATCAACTATTACGCTTATTCCAAAGAAAGATAAAGATCTAGAGGACCCGGGCTCATATTGAGCTATATCACTTTTAAATACAGACCAGAAAATTCTAGCAAAGACTTTAGCTAGAAGACTAAGCAAATATATTAGTAAATTGATAAACCCTGATCAAACGGGGTTTATACCCAAAAGATATTCATTTAATAATTTGAGACGCCTGTTTAATATAATGTACTCACATAAAATGGAGGAAAAAGACTTAGCAATTATTTCTTTGGACGCAGAGAAAGCATTTGATCAGGTAGAATGGCAGTATTTATACAAAGTATTACAAAAATTTAATATGGGAGAGAATTTTATTGCATGGGTGAAATTATTATATGATAAACCGATGGCAAGAATATTAACTAACAGCATGTTATCTCAAAAATTTCAATTATCAAGGGGTAATAGGCAGGGATGTGCTTTATCACCCCTGCTATTTGCCCTTATGATAGAACCTCTGGCTGAAAGTATAAGAAGCCATCCGAATATTCAGGGTTATAATACTAGGGACTCAAATAATAAAATTTCATTGTATGCAGACGATATTTTGTTATATATAACAAATTCACAAACGAGCATACCAAATTTATTAAATTTAATAGAGGAATTTGGGTCCTTTTCTGGATATAGAATAAACTGGAACAAAAGTGAAATCATGACGTTAAAACCTCAAGAATCCACACACTTATTGAAATTCCCCTTTAAAATAGCAACAGAAAAATTCAAATATTTGGGTATTCAGATTACTAGAAAACATAAAGCTTTATTCAATGCCAATTTTATACCCTTAATAAATAAACTTAATATAATGATAAAATTTTGGAAAACACTCCCTTTATCATTAATAGGCAGAATAAATGCTATTAAAATGAGCTTCCTACCACAGTTATTATACCTATTTCAATCTATACCAGTATATGTACCAAAATATTTTTTTTCTAAACTGAACGCTAATATTACTAATTTTGTTTGGGATTATAAATCACATAGAATTAAAAAAGAACACTTATGTAAACCAAAAGATGTCGGGGGACTTTCACTCCCTAATTTTTTGTATTACTATTGGGCAATACATATTAAGAATATAATTTACTGGTTGGATAGTTCAACTCAACAGACAGAATGGATAAAAATGGAGAAAGAGGATTGTTATCCTTGTAATATAGGAACAATCCTCTTCTCCCCGAAAAAAATGAACAATACAATATATAAGAAAAACCCAATTATACAAGATACAATAAGAATATGGAAACAAATAAAATTATCCTTAAAATTAAGAAACCTATCATTGTTAACACCGATAGCGAATAATCCTTTATTTAAACCATCTATGATGGATAAAATATATAATCAATGGGAAAGTTTAGGATTTTTTTTTTTTTTTTTTTTTTTTTTTTTTAAATATGGAACGCTTCACGAATTTGCGTGTCATCCTTGCGCAGGGGCCATGCTAATCTTTTTAGGAATTAAAAGGATCGGGGATATGTATGAAATGGGAGATTTATTATCATTTCAACAATTACAATTAAAATTTAAACTGAAAAACACTCATTATTTTAAATATTTTCAGATTTGTAATTTTTTGAAGACATACATACAGGGATATCAAAAAATAACTCCTGGTTTACTAGAAGAAGTAATGAATATAAAAGCTGATACACAAAAATTAATATCATATTTATATAATAGTATCTTAAATATAGATTTACCTGTGACCGAGGTAATTAGAGAAGAGTGGGAACGGGAATTATTGATAAAAATTACGAAGGCTACATGGGAAAAGTATTTGACATACATTCACAAGTGTTCGATTAACGCAAGGCATAACCTAATCCAATTAAAATTTTTACATAGATTATATTACTCAAAAACAAGATTAAATAAATTTTATCCAAATATATCGCCCATTTGCGATAAATGTTTAACCCAAGATGCAACTATAACACACTCTTTTGTTTCTTGTATAAAACTTCATGGATTTTGGAGTGATATTTTCGAAATATTTACAAAACTATTTAAGACAAAAATGGAACCCAATAATGAATTGATTATATTTGGGGTAATGGAAGACTGGAACAAATTGAGCTCATCTCAAAAGTCAATTTTTAATTATGGTTTAATAATAGCAAAAAAATTAATATTGAAATTTTGGAAAAATACACCAATACCAACGCTCAAAATGTGGATTGCAAGTATGTTGGATACCGCACATCTTGAGGAAATGCGATTCCTCCTAATAGATAAATTTGACCAATTCATAACGAGTTGGTCTCCATTTGTCGTCTTTTTGGAAACATATGGTGCAAAACAGGTGTAAAAGCTAATCCGTGACTGCGGATGGTCAAGATTATAAATGATCTCCTATTTTCTTTTCTTCTCTTCTCTTCTTTTATTCTCTTTCTTCTATTTTCTATGTCTCAACTTTCTTTTTTCATTCTTTATTTTTCTTTTTCACACACTATATATCTCACATTTTTCTATTTTTCATTATCTAACTTTTTTCTTTTTCTTCTTTATTTCAATTTTTTTTTAAATAAGAAGCTGTACATAAAAGGTATTATGAAAATATGATTGTATACAATTGTACTTATTTCTAATAAAATAAATATATTAAAAAAAAAATAATAATAATTTAAAAAAAAGTTCTGAAGGAATAATATCCCAGATGGCCCAATCTCGCTCAGTTCAGTTACCTTTGAATATGATGGAACATCGCGCCGTGTGATCAGCTTCTTCTCGTACAGAAAACTGCATTTACACAAGAGTTAGAGCACAGCATTTATAACTGATAGGAGCAGAATTAGGCCATTCGGCCCATCAAGTCTACTCCGCCATTCAATCATGGCTGATCTATCTCTCCCTCCCAACCCCATTCTCTTGCCTTCTCCCCATAACCCTTGAGATTTGCATCGCCGATCCCAAGCCAACTCCCAAACTTGTCACAAATCAACCCAACCCATCCACCCATTTCGTTTATGCCAATCAAGATGCCTAATCAGCTGGTGTAATTTGCCTGCATTTAGCCTAAATCACAACTGTAATTATACACCTGTCCTGATGTCTTTTACATGAGGCAATTATAGACAGAATCTTCTGGCAGTTCATTCCACAACCCACCACCTACTGTGTGGAAAAAGTTGCCCATGGGTCTCAATTAAATCTTTCCCCTCCAACCTCTAGTTTTAGGCTCCTCTACCCTTGAAAAATACTGTGACCATCCGTATGCCCCATGATCCACATAATCCATACTGTGTATATGCCCCTCAAGATTTTATATATCTCTAAAATGTCACTTCCTCCACTCCAAGGGAAAAGCCACAGCCTATCCAGCTTTTCCTTCTAACATGCTCCGTAGTCCCAGTAACATCCAGGTGAATCTTTCTGCATCATTTCCATCTTTATGACCAGACAACACATAATATTCGAAGCATGGTCTCGCCAAGATCTTGTACAACGGTGACTTGCTGTCGAGACTCAGTGCCCTGACCAATGAAGGCAAGCATGCCAACTGCTTCCTTCACCACCCCTCTCTACTTTCAGGAAATTATATACGTATACCCATCAGTCTCTCCATTCTCTGTCATTTGGCTCCGTCAATGGTTCTGTCATTTATGTATGTTTACTAAATATTCATTAAATTCCATCTGCCATTGTTGGCTCACTTCCAGTTGATCCAGATTGTGTTGTAATCTTGAATAACCTCTTGACTGTGGACTACACCGCCATCCGTACATACTAACTATGCCACCCACAGTCTCAACCAAATCATTGATATAGATGACAAACCAGAGTAGACCCAGCACCGACCCCTGAGGCACACCACTTGTTACAGGCCTCCATTACGCAAAACAACCTTCTACCACCACCACCTGACTCCTTGAACCAAAGCAATTTAATATCCAACTAGCTTCAGACTGAAGCGTCCCAACCCAAAATGTCGTCAGTCCATTTCCCTCCACAGATGCTGCATGACCCGCCCGCTTTTGGTTCCACCAGCATTTTTCTTTGCTCAAGATTCCAGCGTCCTCTCTCTCTGTTTCTGCAATCTCCCATCCTATTTAGTCGAGTCATGGAGATCTAGAGCATGGAAACTTTGACCCAACATGTCGATGTTGACCAAGGTATTAATATAGAGCACTGACCCCTGCAGCACGCCACACGTCAGAGGCCTTCAATCTGAAGAACAACCTTCACTGCCACCCTCCGATTCTTTTTGCCAATTTTGTATCCAGTTTGTTAACTCACCCAGGTTCCCATGTGATCTAACCTTACGAGCCACCTGTATTACAGAACCTTGCTAATATGCATGCAGACATCTGCCACCCTGCCCTAGTTCACCCACCGACACCTTGTCACAAAACTATCACATTTGTGAGACACAATGTCCCAAAGAGCCATGTTGATGATCACATCAATCCTTGCCTTTCCAAATGCATGTAACTCCTGTCCCTCTCCACCCACATCAGGCTCAACAGCCATAGTCACGCAGCATAGAAATAGGGCCTTTGGCCCAACTCGTCCAAGCCGACCAAGTGCACATCTAAGGTGGTTAATTTTTCCATGTCTCTCTACATCGATCCTATCCATGTACCGGTCCAAATATCTTTTAAATGCTGCTATAGTATCTGCTTCAACTACTTCCCCCGATAGTCTGTTCCATACACCCACCACCCTCTGTGTGAGAAAGTTGCTCCTCGTGTTCCTATTAAATCTTTCCTCTCTCATCTTAAATCTATGCTCTCCAGTCTTTGATTCCTCTCTGAAAAAGTGCGCATTTATCCTATTTCCTTCATGATTTACATATCTCAACAGGTCACTTCTATAAGGTCTCCCCTCTGATTATGAAGGAATAATATCCTCGATGGCCCATCCCTTTCGCTCAGGGTTTCGGCCCTGGCCAACATCCTCGCATATCTCCTCTGCATTCTTTCTCATAACTAGATGAACAAACATCAAACACGAATCCTGCCACCTACATTCCTACATGTAACAAACAACAGAAGGGCCTAGTACCTCAAATCACCAAAAACAGACAAAGCTGCAGAGCAAATGCTGGCAAACAGGATTAATGTTGATTTTTACTCGATTGGGACATGTTGGTCCCAGGTGTGTCCAGAGATGTATGACCCATGACCCTATGACAAAGTAGGTTACAACTCCAAAACCCATCTCCAATCTGAAGTCAATTGTCAATCCAGGTTCCAACGCAAGACTTCAGCTTGAGAGGGTGCAGGAAAGATTGCCAAGGATGTTACTGGGTTTGGAGATTTGAGTTATGAAGAGCTGCTGGATAATTTGATCTTTGTTCCCTTGAGTGTAGGAAGTTGAGGGGTGATTATCGTGGTTTATAAAATCGTGAGGGGCACAGATAAGGCGGATGGTACAGTCTTTTTCCCCAGAGTAGGGGAGTCTGAACCAGAAGGCAGAGGCTTAAGGTGAGTGGGAAAGATTTACAGCAGACATGAGCGACAACTTTTTTAACATAATTTTTAGTTTTGGCGATACAGCATACAAGCAGCAGGCCCTTCAGCCCAAGGAGTCTAAATTAATCATTGACGATCCGTCCATGCCAGTCTACGTTATCCCACTTTCTCATCCACTCTCTACACGCTAGGGGCAATTTACAGAGACCAATTAACCTATAAACCTACAAGTCTTGGGGTAGACCTTAAGCACCAGTCTCCAGTTCCAGGACCCCACTCCCCAGACCTCCACCATCATGGACTCTGTTGCTACTCGCAGCGACGACCCATATCCCAAGCCCCAAACCTTGACCTCACTTGAGCTTCAAACCCTACCTCCATCATCCCCCCAGTTGGCCTCCAGTCAGGCTCCACATCTGTCCCCAGTTACTTTCTTCAGAGGGGATGTGCCCAGCACTCACCTGTCATTTCTTGTTGCAATTTCATCACGCAGTTTTCGAATGTCATTTCGACATTTCCCGATTTCAACCACCTTCAGTCCCTCCACTGTCAACAAGCAGATATTGGAATTAAAAGCCATCCCTGCCAACTCCCCCATTCACACTTGCTGATTATCTTGTTAGTAAGCGTTCACGGTTCGTTCTACCAAATTAAATCAAAGATCTGCAGATGCTGGAAATCTGAAATCAGAGTAAAGCATCATCTGTGGGGAAACAGTTTGTCAAAATGTCCGGGGAAGAATCTTCAACCTAAAATATTAACTGTCTAGATTGATGTCAACAGCAGGGGAACAGGCCCTTCAGCCCACTGGTCCATGCAGACCATCAACCCAGATTCTACCACTCAACAACACACTTGGAGCAGTTTACAGTGGCCAATTAACCTGGCAACACTCTTGTCTTTGGGTTGCAAATAGGGTTTTGCCTTATATAACCATATAACCATAACTTGTAGGAGGAAACCAGTTCACCTGAAGTTAACCCACAGGATTCCAGGAAGAATGTGCAAACTCCACACAGATAGCACATGAGGACCGGACTGAACCTACTTCTCTGGACTTGTGAGGCAGCAACTCTTCTGGCTGCACCACTGCACTACGCCTTTCCATTGATGCTGCCTGACCTGTTAGGTATTTCTGGGAGTTTCTGTTTAATTTCCAGTTCTATCTAATAATAATGTTTCACAGATACGTACAACACTGAAAGAGGCCATTTGACCCATCACGTCCACGCCAACCAGGGAGCACCAGTCCAATACTAACCCCATCTCCATACCTGGTCAATTCAAGAGCTGGTCTAGACATTTGTTAAACGCTGCCCCCACCACTGCCGGCTGTGTGTTCCAGGTACGCACTTCTCTCTGGGTCAAGAAGTTACCCCTCAGATCCCCTCTGAATCTTTCCCCCTTCCTTTAAACCAATCCTCTTGTTTCAGCTACCTCTGATAAGGGGAACATTTCCTATCTAAACCACTCATGTTTTTATTTAGTCATGTCGTGGGCAGGTTATGTCTTACTAATTTGATTATGTTTTTGAGGAAGTGATGGTGGTGATTATTTAGGGTAGAGGGGTGATTGCTGTCTATCGTGGCTATACGTTGTCTATGTGGACTATAGCAAGGCATTCGACAAAGTCACAGAGTAGGCTGATCCAGAAATTTAAGAAGCTGGCACAATAAACTACAGATGCTGGAATTTTGAGCAACGCACAGAATGGTGGAGGAATTCAGCGGACCAGGTAGCATCTCTGGAGAGGATGGAGCAACTACATGTTTAAGAAGGAACTGCAGATGCTGGAAAATCGAAGGTACACAAAAATGCTGGAGAAACTCAGCGGGTGCAGCAGCATCTATGGAGCGAAGGAAATAGGCAACGTTTCGGGCCGAAACGTTGCTATTTCCTTCGCTCCATAGATGCTGCTGCACCCGCTGAGTTTCTCCAGCATTTTTGTGTACCTTGGAGCAACTACATGTTAGGTTGGGACCCTCTTCAGTCTGGCGACTCCCACAAATGCTGCCTGACTCCCACCTCCCTTCCAGCTTTCTCCTCCCTACTACACTCTGTCTAAAGAAGGGTCCTGACCTGAAACATTGCCTATCCTTATCCTCCAGAGATGCTTCTTGACCCACTGAGTTACTCCATCACTTTGTCGTTTTTGGACAAATCTAGATTGGTTAGTTACTAAGTTAGCAAACAGCACCAAAACTGGTGTAGGTGCAGACAATGAGAAAGACTGTCAAAGGATACAGCGGGATATAGATCAGTTACAGATATGGGCAAAGAATTGGCAGATACAGTTTAATCAAACAAGAGTGAGATATTGCAGTTTTGAAGGTCAAATGCCAAAGGTTATATCTAAGGGGAAAGTATATTGCTGCTGGCAAGACCCTAAACAGCATCTTGAGATCCAAGTTTAATATCTCCCTGAAAAGCACAAAGCAAGTAGATAAGAGTGGTAAAGAAAGCCTTTGGTATGGTTGTTTTCACAGGTTCGGGCATGGAGTGTAAGAATCAGGAAGTCATGTTGCATCTTTATAAAACATAGATTAGCCTCATCTGGAGTCGATATTAGGGCATTGTAAATCCCCTGATATGATAATCTTATTAGTCCTGCAACTGTCTGCAATCTCCCAGCATATTTGTTCCTTTAATTCCTGTTGACTACTGGGGGCCAGTAGTACATTCCCAACAATCCCATATGGAGGACAATCCTTCAGTAGCGTCATCAAGAACTACTGCTGTGATATTCTTGCTAATCAATAAAGCAACTTCCCCCTATTTTACCCACTTTATTTTGCTTGCAGCACCTGTATCATTGAAGATTAAGTTGCAGGTCCCGTCCCTAAGGGCAACTCAGTGGAGCAGCTGGTAGAGTCACTGCCTCACAGCGCCAGAGTGCTGGGTTTGATCCTGACTTTGGGTACTGTCTGTGTGGAGTTTGCACGTTCTGCTGTGACCACGTGGGTTTCTTCCAGGTGCTCCAGTTTCCTCCCACATGCAGGTTTGTAGGATAATTGGTCTTCTGTAAATTACACCAGTGTGTAGATGAGATAGTGGGATAATATAGAACTAGTGTGAACGGGTGATCGATGGTCAAAAAACAACTAGAAAACAAGTCTATGGTAGTTACAGAGACCAACATTACAAATACTCAACAGTTTCAACTAAACACCAAACAATTTCTCTCTCTCTCTTTTTCTCTCTCTCTTTTTCTCTCTCTCTTTTTCTCTCTCTCTCTTTCTCTCTCTCTCTCTCTCTCTCTCTCTCTCTCTCTCTCTCTCTCTCTCTCTCTCTCT